>OOFE01021700.1:3022-26452 GCA_900323365.1 Monocentris japonica | reverse complement strand
GGGAGTTGATGAGAGAGGGGAAGTGAATGGGTGAGTATAAATGGGTACGGTACAGATGAAGTTAGTGAGGGAAACGATGAATAGGTTACAAAAAGTCAGTGAATGTTACTAGATTCAAAACCTCCCCCAGACCCTCATCCATGCCTGTGCCTTGAAGAAAAGAGGGATAGTCTGCAGAAACAGCCAACGCAAAGTTTTTTTTCTATTACAAGAACCTAGTTTGACCTCTGTCCTCTGTCTTTTTTCCATCGCATGGGGAAGATCAAAGATAATAATGTATTTTCACTGTAATTTAATTTAATGCTTTTACTTTTAGTTTACATGAGTAACTATGTTTCTACTTTAGTACAAATTTGGCAAAGTAACAGTACCTGGTTAGGATGTTTTGGTACTCTTTCCACCCATGGCTAACTGCCCCTCCATTCCCTTGCCCATCTTATATTATTTTTGTCTGTCAATGTCTGTCAAAAACTAACAAATATTAGATGATTCCCAGTCCCTTTGATATAAAATGCAGTGTGATAAAACCAGGTACCAGCACAGTAAGTAGTTATGGGGTTGGCTTATATTTTCTGAAGGTGGTTTTACTTCAGGCAAAACATCAGTAACATAATCAGTATCAATAATGTTATGAAAGGTCTCTTGAAAGGAGAAAGGATCACTTGAGGATTGTCAAGTCAAAGTCAACAAAGTCGTTCAACATGGCAGGTTGGCCTAGCGGTTAGAGAGACCCACCCATCACCGGAGGGTCGCTGGCTCGATCCCCGGCACCACCAGGAGGGTGTAATCCAGCTGTGAGCTGGTGATTGAAAAATGACTGGTGCCACAGCTATGGTGCCCACCAACACCACCAAAGTGCCCTTGAGCAAGGCACCTAACCCCCAACTGCTCCAGGCGTGCTGTCCGATAGCTGACGCCTGCACTGTCCTCTGACCTGGAAAAGTGCATGTGTGTGGGGTGATGTGTGTATATCTAGTCAGAGGTACGTGAAGAAGCAAATCCACTGCATGTGTACATGTGTTAGTGCCAAATAAAGTTGATTCATCAACCAGTTCTTCTTCTTCTTCATCCGGAAGCATCAAAGGATGGCATACTGTGGGGCTTGGTTAACATTATTTAAAGGTTAACCTTCCATACGCTAGCTCGTCTTCATCACACCCCCAATAAAAAAGACATGGTTGCTTTGTCTGCATTGCTGTGCTGCATGCTGTTCTCCCACATTATTTATTAATAGGGGGAAATAAGAGCCTATAAAATGGAACGCTGCTCCACCTTTACTTATCCTCTCCACATTAATCAATATCAGTTCTACATCTCCCTCATTCACAGATAAAAGACAAGTTTCTCTCTTTTCTCGCAGTCAGTCACACACTCCCTATCCTTTGATCATGCTGAGCATCCTAGCCCTCTCAGGACATTGATTATTCTGCAGCCATACCCCATGTGGTACTCTCACAGCAGCCTCAAAGACAGGGCAAAGCCTTCCAACAGCAGAGAGGCACCTAAGTATCACACTTTGCCTGGAAACAGATGCCTTGTGGCACCCTCCCCGGCAAGCAGAGCTGATAGTTAAGTTTTATACTAACACTTAAACATCAGACTTTTACACAACCGCAATAAAAATACCTATAATGAGCAAGGCAGATGGCAGAAACTGAACAGCCACTGGCAGTATTATGCAGGCACCTATTGTATTCTTTCATAGGTTGATTCTATACCATGTTATTCAATGTCACCTATACTGTAGGTGTGTCAACTATTTTAAGAATCATGAATTCAAGCCTTGGTTCAAGGATTTTACATGTGAGAGCAAAATCACACCAAGCAAATGAACATGTAGATAGTGAGATAGGGTGTTGACATTAAAGGATTATTTGTTCTTTTGTTATCAACCTAGACTGGATTTTTGATGTCTCACATGATAGGGATCATGGCGGACATTTATTGGTTGATTGTGTTTTAGGTGGTTTTGGTGGTTTTCAAAAAAACTGTTTTTTTCCAGCTTTAGTCTAATTTCAGTTTTATCATTTTGCAGTAAATTCCATGTAGCAATCATTTATATGACCTCTGGGCCTACTTTTCACAAACCTGCAAACAACCTACCAATCTAACAAACAGCCTAACACTGTAGGCTACCTATATTTTGCAGCATCCTACCTATATTTTGGACCCTAAAGTGCATTACTTGTGGGTTTGCCATAACGTCAATATTGTAAATCCCAGAATCATTATCCTTAATGATAACCTATGATATTATGACACTAGGGCAGCATGGTGGATCAGTGGTTAGCACTGTCCCCTCACAGCACAAAGGACCCAGGTTTGCTTCCAGGTCATTTAAGTGTGGAGTTTGCGTGTTCTCCCTGTGCTTGTGTAGGTTTGCTCTGGTTTCTTCCCACATTCCTAAGACATGTCAGATGAATTGGAGACTCTAAATGGCCTATAGGTATCAGTGTCAGTGGGTGTGTGTCCATCTGTGTTAGCTGTGTGATGGACTGGTGACCTGTACAGGGTTCCCTGCCTTCCACCCAATATATGCTGGGATAGGGTCCAGCCCCTTGTGACCCTGAAAAGGAATAAGTGGGTAAAGAAAATGAATTATGGCACTAATCAATATTTCGAGTGTCTTTACAGTATGGTGTCAGAATCACAAACTGGTAAGGTCTTATGAATTATTCAGTCATTTAGGAATATTATGCAAAGTATTCACTTGATCAAGTTATTTCCTATAATTTCTGTTTTGCTTTTATTTATTTACTAAAATATGTTTCCTTAGCTTTATTGCAGATAACTATGTCCTTAATGTGAAGTTAACGATACATTTCAGGTTAATGTGCCATAACATCAGTGAATTATCTGATATGTTATCAGTGATAGTTATATTCCCATCTAATCATCATGAGCTTTGTGAACCAAATACAACATACAGCTCATTACAAATGGGTTACTGCCTCACTTTATGTGGGAAAAAAATTTATTTTGTGATTATTAAGTATTAACTTGGGCACATGACATGCTATTGTGTGTGCACAATATGTGCACTGGAGTTGCATAAAACACAAATCGATACATGACAACATGCAAGGAATAAGTTAATGGTAATACTTAACAGTAATCATCATTAATAAATGGTGAGTTAATCATTATTTAATACTTTAATGGTTATGTAACAACAAAATGATGATTTGTTGCATTGTTTACGATGTAATGGTAAATTATATAGTATACATTATTTAATAATTTATATATTGTGTAATTTAAGAAATTAAAGCAATGATTTTTTATTGCTTTATTTAACAATCTGTTAGTCATTTGTTATTATCAGGGTTAAACACTTTTAAATGAAGTATTCATAACTGATAAACAAATTATTTTTATTTTAGGATTTTTATTCAATTTTAAAAGCATAATATGGGCCCCTATTATAAAGCTGCAACTAATGTGTCTAGCTGTGTCTCCTGTCAAAGGTGAAAGTGATGTGCCTTGCTATTTATGTGCTCAAGTTTTTAAAGGATAAACCAAAGCAGGTGGAGGGTGCCAAAACAATATCTTAAATGGGCTCAGTGTAACAGACGCTCAGTGCGGCCAGAGTTTCTGCAATGATTAGGGCCTTGATCATAGACCTGTTCCATCTTTTGAACGATGATGTGCAGAGCCATATTGCACAGCTGAAATCCTTCTTGTGTTACTCCAGGTAATATGCTCTCTTTCCATCCTGGCGTCAGGTGCTGTGTCAGCCAGACAGGCTGTCCAGGGATTTTGTGGGAATATCCCAGGCCTTTGTCTCCTGCTGCTTTGTGCAGTTCTTAATGGTGGTGAGCACACATCAAAGAATATATTGGCCAGACACGATACACAAAGACACACAGTCAAGGACATCGCACGTTGCTTTCCAAACATCATCTTTGCCATCAACAAGGACGAATTTATAAGAATAGGAAAAGATAACATCCCATGAGCATTCAATTGGTAGGCCTATGTAATGCAGACATTTTCATAACAAGCGTTTGTGCCAAGTTTCAATTTAATGAGCAATGTAATTGGAGAATGGCTTGTTGTGGCTTCTTGAGTAGAAAGCAACTCAAGAAACTCAACCTTTGATATAAAACTAATGAGTTGAGTTTCAGTGGATTCTAACAGGCAAAAATGCGTAATAGTCTAGGTCATTTCAGATTTTTGTAATGTATATTTTATTAAGCTTTTATCCAATTGTCATACCAAGGGCATGTTGCCACTTCACACTTTATCCAGGGCATGAATATTTGTGCATAAGACCAACTATGCACAATGTGTACAATTATGACACTCTCTTATTGGTTCATTTTAAGTAATGAACATGTTTCTTGCACTGGGAAACTCAAATGTTACATGTATCATGTGGATTATTAGGTCACGGCACAGGACTATTGATTTATATGTGAAGTCAAAACCTACAGATTTTTCACTGGGAGACCCAACAAATTATCAAGGCACAAAAACAAAAACACAGCCATTATGAAGATGAAACAGCCTCTATATTGACCACTACAAGTGGGTAAAAACCACAATTTGTTTTGTAGATTCCTTGAAACTAAATAAGCATTATCTGGATAAGAAAAAGCCCTGCAAGAATTTTAACCCCCTTTTCTCTAAATATGTGTTGGACTTCTTAATTGCTTAAATCTTATTAAAATGTGCAGTGTTTTTCCACCCTATGACAGATTGTGCTAGCCACAGCTGGATAACGTATGGTACAGAGCCTGAAGCCTTTAACAATGCAGCCCTGCTAAGCCATTCACTTGTTATAGCCATGTGGGTAAACACTCTCAACTCAGCAGAAATATAGTGCAGCACTGCAATGGAGCTGTGAGATGAACTGTGATTTTGAATATTGAATATATAGCTACTCCAGTTTTAATGGGTGGGCAATGTTGTCAAAACTCTTTCACCATGAGCCAAAAGTGTCACCTCCTTCAAGACATCAAAAGAGTGTTTTCAACTTAGTAAAAAGTAAAAGAAAAGAACCTTAAACAGCTTTTCCCAGGAGGAGAATATCTTACTTGTGCACTTTTTGAAACCAGACCCTTTCTTCAAAGCATGACGGCTGAGTTTGCAGTTGAAGTTGTTCTCCCAGAACTCAGCAAACCAGATATTCCTCCTGTTGTTTTCCAGTGTGCGGCTGATGAAGTAACGATCAAACCCTGGACAGATCAATGGGTTCATTGTCATTGACGCAGTATCGGTAAACAGCGGTATTGATACAGTATGTGAGGTTCTGATGTGTTATTGTATATATTCCCACAGGGTAAGACATCGACATCAGGAGCCAAATTTAGGTCAGTCAGTTGGTTAGTCAATCATCAGACAGGTGTACCAGTGCATCAAATTGATTCACAGAAATTAAGAAAATAATTGCATATTTTTTTGGTGTTCGTTGGTTTATTAAGTAGTCTTTAATTAAGATAAAAGTAAGTGAATGTTCAAATACTATGGACATTTAACACAGTTAAGAATTTTCACACATTCTTAATGGAATTTTTGTTAAACTCCCACAAACCTTTCTTGTATTCAACAAGACAAGATGATCATGTGATTGGCTCTCTGCCTGACTCCCCCATTTACGTGCATGATTTGCCTTCTCCAGATTTAAGTCAGCAGTGCTGTTGCAAATGAGCCTAGTCAATCTTTAACTAACCAGTTTAACAGTGTTATCAACCGATCACCAATCCAATCAATGACTGAAATCTTATGGGCCGCAGTACCTCCTCACTGACAGTTAAGTTGTCCCTCCATAGTTTGCTCCAAGGTAACACCAAACGGCGCTCTCTCACCTCGTATTGACTGATGCTCACTCACCTTTTGTTACAGTAATGCTAAAGTGTCCAACTGCGGTGCCTTATCTATGCGTGACAACAAATAGTTTGTTGTTGGCAAATGTTTTAGTTACAACTAGACTGAGACAGCAAAGCAGCAATGCTTCATAGTTATGATACTGAAAAACAGCTAACCTATGTAGCAATATAGTAGAATGGATCTATTCTTCTTGGCAATGCACTGAGTGAATGATGTGGTTATCATTCCAGGACTGTGGTAACTTAAACTATAGCAACAGTTGATGCTGCTCACCTAGCTTGGCGCCGTGGGACTGTGCAGCATCTGTACTTACTGTCACATTGTTTGAAAATGGTCTCGTTGTTTTTTTGACATTAGCTGATCAAATGGCGAAGCATGACAAAGCATGTTTTATTTTTCATAAAACAGATGTAGCCTTGCCTTACATGAACAGACCCCAATGGATTAACCCATTGAAATATACAATGGTTTTTATCAGACCTAGACAGAAAACCAGCCCCTGAAGACATGATGAATGCATAATGCCCCTCTGTGTACCTCTGATAGATTGGCGCTTGGGCAGGATGGTGACTGCTCCCTCTGCCATCTCCTCCTGGTGCAGCACTGGGGAGATCTTTGAGCCCCAGCTGTCGGAGCCCACCCAGATGAAATGACCTGTCTGGTTAACCTTCTTAGCTGCATGCAGTAGCCGCCTACAAAGGTGAGGAAACAGATGTTACCACGGATAAGGCCAGCTTCACTACAAGCTTTACTTTGATTTTGTTTTGTAATTCATTACAGTGCTCTGGCTGACTTGGTTTGAAATTGCTCTGTGTTCCCATGTGTTTCTGTGCTGTCCAATGCAATCATGCATTTCTCGTCTTCAAAGGGGTGGTAGCAAGCTATTACATGTGCCTTACCTGATGTCATCTTCATTGGCAAAAAGTATGACAACTCTTGCATTTGGGTTTTCTCTGAGTCGCCGGATGACCTTGTCAAACTCTCCCTGTTTGGGCTCCCGGGGAATCTTGACAGACTGGGAAATGCACACACCTCCTAATCAAACAGAGAAATTCACCATTACATACCATCTGTTTATTTGGAGGTAGACAAACACATTGCACAGTGGGTTACTCACAGAAATGCTTTACTACGGTTGTGAGTTGAATAGAAATATGGTAGCTAGCTTAGTTAGGCACCATATTGCCCTGTGCCATAGAGGCAGTTCAACTCATGAGAGAACACACACACTTTTTCCAGGTTGAGTGAACAGCAAATCAGCAGCAGCACTTTCAGTCCTGAAGAGAAAGATTCTGTAATGTTAATCACACCCTTTCTCTAAAGATTCATTCATTCATCATGCCAGTGTATAGGATTCGTTCTCAATCTGCAGGGCTGCGGAGCATCTGCTGTTCTCTGATTTCATGATCAGAGGTGGCCAGCAAGGAAAAGTGGCGTCTGAAATCTGATTTAAATCCTGTTCATTCTCAAGGACACTTTCTATCAAGGCACTTGAACCATGTGGAGGAATACAGAATCAAACAAAACGCCAAGTCAATGATGTTAGTCCAAAGGTGAGATGGTAATTTGCATAGAGCGAGAATCAACAGGAATTCATTGCAAAAGTAAAACAATTAAAGAGTAGATGGGTTTTATGTCCTCTTCTTTCATGTCATTGCCATTTAATTGAAATTGATTGAGTCTATGATATCCTAATAAAACAGACCAGGGTCATTCAAGAGTTCTGTCACACTCTTCGAGCAACAGTGGCAACTGGGTAATCTGCTCTGTAAAGAAATGAATTCTTTCTTTGTAATCCTATCTTTAAAATTACCCTGCTCAATTCTAATTTTCAATCATGATAATAACAAAGTCGGTCGGTTATGTCTAGGCTAATAAAATTGAGGGCATTGTGGCCACCGCATGGGAATGCTTAAGAAATTGTGGACAATGTTGTTCAATTTGCCTGCAAAGTGATTGGCCAGTAGAAGGACAATTGGCTGCTAAGAGAGAGAGAACAGCCTTGCCATGTTTCAGAGGCATTTGTGAAGGGTTTAGGTAAAGGGCATCACCTTTGTGGGTTTACAATAAGATTCATCTCACTTGAAAAAGTAAATTTGGCTACAAATGCTGCTACAATTAAGATCTGTAAATAAAATAATCCCCAATACATATACATAATATACATTAAAATACATGCTATACATAATACACTATGCACCATCCAACGAATATAGCTGGTTTTTTTTCAAGCCCATTTTCATTGAGTAGTTCTGTGAAGCAGGGTAAATCTTTACCTGACATCATACAATGACCAGTTGAGTTCCTTGTTCAACAAATAGGGGTTGTGGGGTAAGGATGGAGAATGCCTCAGTGTAGCATTTTTGCCTGTAAGCTTGTTTATGAGCATCCTGCAGTATAGTGCAGTTTGCAGGGGGGGAACGTTGTCAAATCAAGACTTTGTAGAAACTGTACACAGTAAATCCTGTGTAGATGGAGACCAGATTAGAGTTCGGGAGGCCAATCTTTTTCAATAACTAAATGAAGTGAGTATGTGATCTACTTGCTAGTCCAATTTCAGGTTGTTGTTAATTATCTTAACGGTGTCACAAGAATGATCAATGGAGGATTGATAAGGTGTTTTCAGAAAGCAATCAGAAGCTACACCCAGGCTACTGGAAATCATTGAACAATTAAAAGTAAATTAATTAAAGTCACATCTGCCATGCCATGTGCTTACGCACCAACTACACACTGAGCTACCTGATGCAATGTATCTGAAATGTTGATGTGTAAATAAATGTCAAAGCATTTAGATAGAGACTTATTCCCTTTTATTTAAGGATTGATAAGGTAGAATATGCCTTGTGTGGGTGACATGGAGAACTGTACACTCCTCTGCAGTAATTGTCACCCTGTGGTCTTGTACCCTGGTTCTCTGGTCACTGAGGGTATGCTGCCGGTTGCAAGGAAAACGGAGTGCACACTACACAACTTTAGGCCTAATTTAGCTGTGCCAGACAAGTTTCTGTGTTATGAAACAGAAACTCCATGTCAGAGCCAACACGGTTTGTGCAGCCATCACCAAAGCGTGTTAAATCTGATCTTGATTTTGTCAGCACAAACTCTGCAATGCTCTTGTGGTGTGAGATATAACTTTTGAGAACAGTGAGTAGCAGTAGCCAATGAGAGGTCACGAGGAAAGCAGGCGGAAGAGGTGGAAGCTACAAAACAACACAACATCATCATGGCTTTATAATTTACCTCCAGCTCTCTCTGCAGAACGGACAACCCATGCTGCCTACGACTCCCCAACCTTTCTCTCCTCCAAATTCAGCATCTAGCCTTCATGCTTCATGCATCTTCATGCATCTTTTTTTGGCACAAATGAGTGCAGCAAGGTGCTTCTGTTTTCACAAAAAAAGCAGGGTATAGAGATCCCTCACAACCAAATCCAAGTGAAGAACATGTTACTGTAATGTATGACCCCCTGTCTATGCCTGTGTGTGAACTACTATGTTGGCAAGACAAGAAACTACAGAAAAGAAGGTTGTTTAATGTGAGCAGTACAGAGATTTTTTGATGTTTTTTTCTCAGTTGTTTTAGTTTGCGCTCCCCTCTCTTGTGGAGCTGCACAGGTGAGCACATGTGGTCCAATGAAATGCCTTTGCTATCTCACCTTCTGCAGAGGGCCCATCATAAATTTGCAGACCCATGGAAATAGTGCAGGTCTCACAACAAGAAGTAGACATTGCACAGCTGGTCTGTGGTTCACATAGTCTAATGCTTTTACACTTTCTTGTTACCAATTTGCACACTAAGCACCTTGCAGTACTAGGAGTGCATACATTTTTGGCATGGGTGACCGCTGTGGGAATTAAATCCCCTGGAAGGTTTAGTGCCTTGCTCTGCCATGTGAGATGAGCAAAGACACATCTGAGGACTTTGTTTGTTTAGTTAAGTATGCTGTGCCAGTTCTCTTTTTCAAGTTCATCTTCTGTTGACTGGTAGCTTTCTTTGATACATGCATTTCCTTTTGGACAGTATTTTGAGAGATGACAAGATTTCCTTGCCTTGAATGGCCATTTCTCAAGAGAATCATGTGTTTGATCCTGGGAGTGATTTATGGGATCTCTGAAGACCACAGTTTAACTTTATTGATGCTTCAAAGCATCTTTTAGTTCATAGTAGAATGCTACTGTAGGGAGTATGTGTCTTGGCTATGGTAGTGGGAACATTTGTGTGTGATGACCTACTTGTCAAGCTGTCTCCATTATAGGTCATTTTGGGTCTTTAGTGAACTGGGTGGGCCTTGAATAAGTGAGGAGCATGCAAACCACACCATCACTTGGCAATTTTTCACATGCTGCAATAGAAGGTTAACCTGGAGGTTATCCTAATGATGACTTGAACTAAAGCTAATGGAAACTGATACTGAAAAATCGCTAGTGTAACAGTGTCAAGCAATAATAACGCAGTCTCCATTGTGTGTGTGTGTGTGTGTGTGTGAACAGCATCACCAAAGTATATGGTGGCAACTCCCCTTATTGTGATAGGTAATGTTAAGCAATCCTGGATTACATCTTAAGGATGCAAGGTCTTTGAACTCCACAGTCTAGGTTTGAGCTTAGAAAAGCTATTAGCTTTAAGGAAAATACTGGTGTTCACTTGGTTCTTTGGTTCATTTCCTTCATTCCACCTATACTTTACATTATCCATAGGCCATTTGCATGGCTTTAATGTTATGCTCTTCTGCTTAAGTCAGGAGTTGTAAAAACAGCAGTGAGTACTAGTTTGCTAATCTTGCAGAACCGTCAAATAAAAAATTCCAATGCAAACTCTTAGTGCTCATGCTGCATACTCTAATTTGAATGCATATTGTAGGGAACTCTTTGCCAGTTAGCAAAGTCATTCCCTGAACAGAACAAGGAAGACAGATTTTTCATGCAGAATGCACATAGCAATAAATCACCAATGATGTACTGCTGTCCTTAGATGAATGAGTTTTAAACTGAATGGGAGCAGTGGAAGCTCATAACTTGTAACATATAAAATTACATACGTATATGTGAGTTATTTGCCATATTAATGATTTTCAAAACTGCTCTGTGGTTTAAGTAAACCACTGAAAAGTCAAAAAAAGGTTATGAAATACTTTTTAGCACTGAATTGACAAAGTGTTCAAAGAGTAAAACTGGAGGAACACTGTTTGATGCTAGAAAGTAACTTCCCTTCCCACTGCATTTACAATACAAAGAAGCATCTTCTAGGTTAGCTTTGGGTTTGCTTGGCATCAGATGGTTGTTTTATGGATATGTGAGGAGATTTGAAATAATCTCTACTACTAAATTATTCTCTTTTCCTGCCAAAAGTACATAGTGCAACTTTAACAGTGTATGTGGGTCCGATATGCCAGAGAAATCCTATTTAAATCATGGCATTTGTTAAAAAAAATCTATCTCAAAACACTTTTTCCACCACATGCCTTGTCAGTGTGGCTTGGTGTATAGTTTAATCTGTTATGCTTCATCCTCAGTTCATGTTCAATTAAGTCAAAGAAATACAATAGTATTAGCTCTGAAAACACAATTTGTTGTTTCTCTGCTCCACTGGGTGTCCTAATTGTACATCTTTCCCCTGCTATTTGTTCACCACACATATATTTTTGTGTGTTTAGTCTGCCAAGCCACTCAAGTAAATAACTTATTATCTTGACTCCTTTTTGAGGCTTTGTGTGCTTCAGATTTGAATGTCATTGACAAACAGGCCAATAAAGCTTAATAAATTCATCTAACTTCCAATATGTTTCATTTTTGTGTTTTGATGGATGCCGAGTTAGTTGATCTCAGACCCTCTTGAGCTTGAAAGGATGTGGTTAATCAAACGAGAGCTCAAGTATGTAGTTCCATAAAATATTATCATTCCTGATAAATATAAGAAGCTTTTTACTTCTACGCTTTAAAGTTAATGTGTGGGATATGGAATTATACAGCTATGAGGATGTAAAAGAGACACTGCAAAGAGATCATTGCCTATTACAATGACACTTTCACACTTATCTTGACTGTATTTGTATTGCTTCAGTTACATTGTTACTATGTGTTGCGTTCTAGACCAGATCCTTGTATTTTGAGCATCATTCCTTGGGCACCATGTCCATTGCACCATGTTCATACTGCTTGGCAATATTATTTCCTCCTTCAGTGAATGAAACATACCAGTTTGAGAATTTCCCAGTGACGTTAGCTGTTAAAAATGTGTTTCAGTGTGAAGGAAGAGAAGTAGGAAGGTGCAACATAGACTCGTGGGCTATAAAAGCATATTGGCCTATCTTTCAACTGGGTAAACTACTGTTTGTACAATAGATTTGTCAAAG
Organism: Monocentris japonica; assembly: GCA_900323365.1. Classification (NCBI taxonomy): domain Eukaryota; kingdom Metazoa; phylum Chordata; class Actinopteri; order Trachichthyiformes; family Monocentridae; genus Monocentris; species Monocentris japonica. The sequence goes on along the minus strand of OOFE01021700.1, from coordinate 14,265 downwards.
CTCTAATGTTTGGTAATAATAATGTCAAATATTCTACGCAATTGAACTACCATAGTTCTATATGTGGCTATCCCAAAGGCATTTGTCAGAGTCCAGGAGAGACTTATAGCCTTATAAACTTATAAAACATATAGCCAGGCAAAAATAAATGAGAACTAAAACTCAATTACAGATGACTCATTTTGTACTTTTATCATATCATGAACTTGATATCACTGGACAGCAAATCACTTCTAGTTTTAAGAAGTGTGTTTTCCTTAGAACAAATATCGAGTTGAAAATTTCATGTTTCATGTGCGCACGTATTGAGCAGTAGGGCAAATGCACCTGCCTGTCCATAATTGTGCTATGCATGCATATTCCCCGATAGGATTTTGAGCTCCCGTTTGATATCGAGTGCTCATACTGGACCAACTTAGAAAAGAAATCACTATGGGGTCATTATGGGACGTTATGTTCACATTTAATGATGTGCAGTGACTTCTTTTGCCAGTTTGGAAGACAGAGGCTTCATCCATTACATGAATTTTATGGGCCAGAAAATTTATGGCCTCAGATTTTTCCTTTTGACATAATTCCTTTTATAAATGCTGATACTAATGCCTGAATATGTCCTGTTTATTCTGGACTCAAAGCCAACACCGACAATCATCAGCTTTACTGTTTGCAAAGTTGTACTTGCTTCTACTGTTCTACTGTTTTGCTTGCATTCTCCATTTACTTTTGAATGAGCTGAGTAAGAATGCATGTGCAAAGCAGGTGAATATGTTGTATTTAAACAGTTTATATGAATAATATATGCTACATTGATTTATTTCTGTGTCATCCACTCAAGGTGCCCAGCTCACATGAGCTTCTACATTACAATATGTGTATATAACACACTATTCCTAAACGAACTCAAGGATCATACAGACAAATACATTGCCATTTTGCCCAGGCTTTATGGATAGATTGTGGATAAAGAATACACCTTTTCTGAAATGTATCTCAAATCTTTCAGAATAGTCTAAACAAGATGAATTGGCAGAAGAGAAGTCATTTTGTTATAAAGCATACTGCTCAGCTCCTCACATCAAGGACAGTAGAACAATCAAGTGAATTTAATTTTCAATTTCAAGCCATATCACAAAACAGACAAATTCTGTCCTTCTGTGGTGTAAAACTGAACCTTCCTGTACCCGTGCACAGGAATCTCTTTGTCCTGTGGATAAGTTTTGTGACATACAGACATATAACTGTTCTTAATAAAACATGATAAATGTACATGATAAATGTTCGTATGTTATACTAAAAACCAACATAGTCTCTTGAAAATAAGAACGTAATTTCAGTGTCTCATGGATAGATATTAGAAGTTTCCCAAATTAATGTTCTTGTAGTGGCTAATTGTGGGAATTGTCAATATTGTGGACATTTATTTTGAAGATGATTTCGAGATCATGTCTGATCTCGTAGTGTCAGGATTTTTTAGTAGTTGCATGATTAAATAAAGGCTCGGTAAGTGTCAGGCACATGCATCTTCGATGTTTGAGCTGATGCTGTTCTGCTGCATACAAGACAAGCTAGCTTAACTCAATCCATCATTCAGATTTACTATCATCTCATTTTAACATAAATGATAGTGCGAAGCTTGAGCTCATGAATGAGTGTGGACATGGTTGAAAGTGTACAGCACTGAAATAAAGGGCTTTTCTGGGGTGGGTGTGCTAGACCTCTGCCAGGCTACCCCTCAAAACACATACAGTTCACATTACTCAATACACTCACATCCGCATGAGATTTTACACCTATGCATGTGTACACACACTTTACGCTTTATGCTCTCTAATTTATTTATTTACAATTTTTGGTTTTATTTCTTTCAATCTTTGTATTACTTTTGTTTACTGTATCCTTGCTTATATCACTGTTTTATCTATGATTTTATCAGTTATTGTGCATTTTATTTATTTAGTGAGATACATCTCAGAGGTCTCTTAGTTTCTGACCTCCTCTGCAGTTGCTGATTTTTGTTTTGTTTTGTTTTTTCCTTTTGATTGCGGCAGTTTCTTATCTACAGGACGTGCAAATAAATGCATCAGCATCCAACATCTAAATGATGCTAAGCAGTCCCCCCAAAACAAACATAAAGTGGCCATTGACCTTGTAAAGCTCTGTCCTTTTATTTGCAAAATCCAGATACAGTAAAGTAATGCTACAGTGATATACAGTCATCTACATTAAAATCACATTTGTTCCCAGAAAAGGAGTATGCAAGAAGAACTAGGTTTGGTACATTTACAGTATTTTGTTGGCAACCTTGATGCAGTTCTACGTTTTACAGTCAACGTTTTACAGTGTGCATGCTGTGAACACTGTGTACTGTAGTGGGGTATGACACGTGCACCCAGAGATATTTAGTAACTTTGCACAGCTCTTTAAACACCGTCACTTCCAAAATGTCTGCTACCATTTCCAGAATGCAGCTGTATTCCACTGAGGTATGTCAACTCTGAATTGTACTTAAAGTGTACTCAACAACAACAAATGATATCATATGCTACCATTTAGGCTTCTATGCACAGAATATGTTGGAGTCAATGCATGCCTGTCATTTTAGTAACCTAGTGTGTAATATGACTGACAGTCATTTCAATTCCAAATAAATAATTAGAGTGAAATGCAGGGAGCTGTTACAGAGTGCATCACACTGAAGCTTATTGGCTCAGTCAAGTGGATAAAATATCAGATCAGAACAAGTCTGTTCCTTTTTTTAGTATCCAGGATGAAATTTCCTGATAAAATAGTTGTTTTCACAAAGACTGTAGATAGACTGTTACAGGCCTGTGTCAGAATTCTTCCCTTTGGTGAAGTGAACAGCAGCACTGATTAGAGTTTCAAAATCTCTCCTGGAACAGAGGATTTGGCAAAGGATGGGAGGTGCGAGCATAACTAGCTACAGGCCTTTTGCCATGTCAATGTGAGCGCTGTTGAAGGCTAGCAGCATGTCAGTTGTTTTTCAGGAATGCATGCTGACTCTGATTGAATGGCTTCTCGTGATTTTGCTTTTATAAATACAGTATGAAACAAACACTGGAATTAAAGGAACGTTAAATGTATGTCAAACAAAAAACAAAAGCTACATGATTGCACAATGTTCTACTTTATTTTTCGTCTCGCTTCCAAAGCAAGGGCATTTGTTTTCTGCCTGACCTCTTCTCTATGACTACAGTCCTGAAATGCCGTGGGCAGAGCTGAATCTGCACAGTAAGCCCTAAGAATAGGACTGCTTTAGACTGCAGCCTACCTAATTGACTCTGTAATAGTGTCATAGTTCAGTGCCACTAAATTGACTGAATTTTCAAGTGTGTTTCAGCAACATTGATACACTGAAAAATGACAGAGGTTCCCAGTGTGACTCCAAGTTTATCGCCTTGATTCCAACTACAGCAAAAAACAGTGGCGATGTAACACTCAATATTAGCCTGTGGATTTAGAGTAAATCACTCCAAACTAAACACACAGGATTGATGTTGCAATCCTTTGTACCATAGTCTCGAGTGAGCAGCCACTCTGGATGGACTGGATGTTGTAGTGGTAATATTCTACATTTGTACTTTTGATTGTTTTTGGATGAGTTGTTTTTTAATCTGAGTGTTTTTGAAAAAATGTCGGACAACAGGGATTTTCCTGCCAGTTCTGTCTGGATATCCTGCCTCTTCTAGAGACTTTTGCACAGCTATGACCTGTCCTGCATGAAAACGGGACTGCTGCTTACCTTCAAAAGGTGTTAATTAAAAAGGGCAGGAAATCCACACAGGCGCCATATGGAGGAGGCAACCTCACAGCAGGGTCTGAGCGTTTTGGAACACTGCTTTGCTGCTTTCCTGGTTGGATGTGGAGATGGGGTCATCCGGAATGACAGACTGACTATGATTACGAAGTAGGCCTCTACAGGCCATCGGTACTTGGTAAATCTCTTGGCTGCATTGTTTTGCCTTTTTGTCATGTGCAATTATGAAATAAAATTGCATTATATCAATCAAAATGAAGAATATTGGGGTTATTACTTGTTTTATTAAGAAGAGAAAGAATACTTGTAGATTGGGTCAAACCCAATTACAGTATTTGCTCCTCCTCATTTTATTTTAATGATTTTTCATGGTGCTATTTTGACAACGCCTACTATGAGTGGAAAGGAACCTGCAATAGGAGAGAAAACCACTCATGAGAAAAATGCTAAGCCCCAAGAAATGAATCACAACTGCTCCCCAGTCTTTTTCCTCCATAATTGACGTGCCACAAGCATAATTTCCTATCATTAGAGGGACCTGTTGCCTGGGAGCACAGGAGCTTCTGAGGAGGAAAATCCAAGCCCTTAAGCTGCCAGGCCTGGGAGATAACAGAGCTGCAGAATCACAAATGCAGAGATATGGGCAAAATATGCAGACAACAAACAGGCCCATTCTGCCCATTCATGGCGCTGGGTTGTAGAAATACTAATCAAACATTCTGCTATACATAATGAATACAGACCTGGAGGAAAATTTTCATAAAATCTCTGCAAAGCAATGGAAAATACTGAAACCCGAAGACTGATGTGTGAAGTAAAGTGCTTGAAAGTGGTTAAATAATGTGCCCAGCTTTCAAAAACTCTTCAAATCCTCCATTAACTCCCTTTGCCTTCCCGCCCTGTGGAAGAGGCCTGTAATTGTCCCGGTCCCAAAGAAAAACTTGCCTGCAGGAGATGAATGACCTCGGTCCATTTCTGCTCATCACCTCTTTCCCAATGAAATGGTTACAAAGCACCGTACCCTAAGAGAGCGCTGGTTGATTTGCTTCACTTTTCCCATAAACCTCCTTGACTACTTCCATCTGTTAATGGAGTATTTGATTTGCTTCAGTTTTCCTATCAACCTCTAAGATGGGTTCATGATTCACTGCCGACAATGTTCCATTTGATTTATAGAAGGCTGCTTTAAATGTGTTTTACCAGACACACAGACGTGGGAAGGTGATATAAACACCATTTGTAAAGTCATATGGCAAAAAATCCCTGCCCATCATGGAAACGCAGCATAATAAAATAAATCAAGTGTTTTATTCTACTAATTTATTGCAGTTGGAGCTCCTGTAGAATAGACACAAATGTGGACAAACATCTAATAATGCAAAAGTGAGTGCATATTCCAGACATTTATAAATATCTGCAATCATAACTGGCAGCTCTGTGTGGGAGTTGTTTGGAATATTTTGTTGTTGTTGTTTGGTTTATGTTTTTGAGACAAGATGGGTCCAACCCTGAGGATGATCTATTGTTGAGGCATTTTCCATTCATCTCAGCGCTATTTTTTCCCGCCCTTCGGGGTAACTGGTTTTCATAAAATAAATTTTGTTAAGATCCCTATTTCATTAGATAGATTGTCATCATTTGTTTTGAGTTTAATTTATAGAAAGGATTATGTGCACGACTGTTTTCAGTATCGGATATGATTGATATCATGTGCAGCTTTGTTTTTCGGTTCCACCTTTAAGGCAAAAATGAGAAACTGTCATTTTGGTCTGCATTAGGGTTCAAGTGATGCAGGTTTTTTAAGGCCAATACTGATATCTTGTGCTGTATGTGTGTTTGTGTGTACTAAATTTGACTATTTTCGTGCTAATAATTTACAGGTATTCAGTATTTCTCCAAGTTTATTCTTGGCACAGCAGAAAAGCCTCTGAAACAGCATTTAGACCATGGGACACTAAAACTCTCCACTGAAACCCATAATAATGACATTCTTTTAGGTGGGTTAGCAGCTTCTTAAAGGCAGGGACCCAGCACACCAATTCAATGTAAGAGGAAACTCTGGGATACATTAGGCCTTTCAATGAATTATGAATTAACAAAAAATACAGCTAAACAATTAAATTAATAAATAAAATGTGCAAAGAAAATAAAATGTTATAATGCGTTTTACAGCCTGGTTTTATGTAGCTGTGGCGTTGGGAACCTTGGCAGTGGACGTCACTGACTGGCTGATATCCAATATTTAATAAAAGGCCAATATCAGCCTGGCAAACCAATATATCAGTCTAACCCCAGTCTGCATTAATTCACATTACCCCAGATAAGCCAAATTCACTTGGCCAGGTCTTGCTGCCCCTTTTTTGCCAGGCTGTTGAGCAAGTCTCCGTACTTTTACTCTGTACAATGACGATGAAGTTGAATCTAATCTAATCTAATAATCTAATCTAAATCTAAAGGGGCTCTGTCCTTTCACCTTTTCTGTACGGCATGTTTGGATCCATGCACAGTCATAATCAACACGTTAGGAAAAACTGTTAAATATGCCAGCAGGAAAACCAGCAGGAAAAGGAGTAACAGTCCATTTCAGCATAGAGTAGCCACTAAGCATTTCGCAGCTCCCTCACTCCAGCATGAACACATCTTTTGAATGGACATGCCAGCAAATTACAGGCACTTAAAGGATTTTGACATGAGTCAGGCCTACTGGAGGGAATTTAATTTTGAATTTTTGTTTTGTTTTTATTGTTAGTGTATGTGTATGTGTGTGTGTGTGCATGTGCATGTGTGTGCATGTGTGTGTTTACTGCGGATGGTTTTGCCAACAGAATCTGCCTCTCAGTGATAATCAAGATAAGCTTGACTTGGCCTGACTTGTTATTTATATAAATGTCCTCACTCAGTGTCAGTTTTCGGGGAGTCTGTCCTCAAATAAGCATTTCTAAATGAATTCTAATCGATAGATAGATCAATAGATATTATGCACACATATGTTATTAATGCACTTAGATAGTAACATCAGCTAACATTAAACAAAAATGTATGTGCTGTGCCACACAAATGACCACACAGGATTCTAAGATTCAGTGTTGTGTGCAGAAAGGAAAGTATTTCATCCACTCTATGATGTTGTTAAGTGCTTGGCTGCACCAAACCAATTTTGCATCAAAGAAGCAAGAAGGATAGAATTCAAAGGGACATCATTCTCCCTGAAATCTCAAACAGCAACATTTTCACCACAAATGCAGCATCCTTGACTGAGCACAATTCAAACACATTTTTGCGGGCACAAAATGTCAGCAGATACCACAATATTATACAAACAGCTTATGAACGCTGTATCACGCTTTATCACTCTCCTACCCCGACCTTCAATTAAGAATCACTCTTTTGTAACATGTTTGTAGTGATGTGCTGCTTTCTGTTTTGCTGTTACTTAACTGTAATACCTTTTTGTATGTTTCATAATGTGTTAAACTACTTTTTTAATCTGTACTTTGTAAGGATCTTTTTAGAAAGTGCTTGTTTAGAAATTCACTTTACAGATTATTGTGTACCTAGCCTGCCTAGCCTGGCCCGCACCATCAGCCTAAGGCCTCTATGAAGACGAGGAAAAACACCCAGAAAAACCCTTTAGTAGAAAAAATGTAAGACACTTTGGGTGGGTCAATTCAAAGAGTCTGAGCCCCACCAGGACAGCTGGGCGTGCAATAGATGACAAGACAAATGTACTACGGCCATATACTGTAGTTCTGTGTATCAAGTTCAATAGAATGGGTCATTGTCCATGGTCAGCCTGTGCCCATATAGTTCGATGTATGTAATGCAGGCCATATGGGTCAAGCGTGGCCCCAGTGGGAAATAAAAAACCCTGACTCTGGTAGTGTCAGTGCTCTATCTATTGAGCTAAAGAACCAGTACGTTGCTCAAGGGCACATTGACAGTAGTTACTTAGGGAAAGTATTCACTTCCCACAGCTTGATTTGTCCAGGCCAAGCACATATTCAAACTGGGAACCTTTCTGTCACAAGGCAGCTTCTCTAACCTTCAGGCTACCACTGTTCCCCAATTTCCTCACACATGCTGGCACATGAACTAGTGCCCACAGCATGGGATGTCTCACCCATTCCTTGCAGACACAATTTCATTAATTTTATATTGTATGAACAATATGGGCAAAGTCAGATGAAGAAGAGGCTAATTCATTTGCTGGTGGTCTTAGGGCATGCTACTGGAGGTTTTGATAATCTCCTGAAGACATGGCTTATCAACAGGTCAGCCCAATTTGCTTTAATGTGTTAATTTGTGTTCAGCAGTGCAGAATGAAGGTCTTTAGTAAATAATAATATATGATTACTGAGGGCAAACTGCAGATGAATAATGTATTAATGTATTTAAAAAAATAATTTGGATTAATTGATGTGCAATATAGATTTACTGTAGTTCTGTTTGCACATGGTGCGCTGGAGCTTAGGTGCTTACGGGGTATACATGATTGGAGTGACTGAAACTATGTTGACTTTAAAATCTCCTATTAACAGAATAGCTGAACAAAACAATTAATGTGTTGACTATCGCTAGATAATCACCAAGCTACGTCCTGGTATGTGAATGTACTGCGCTCCAACGTACAGTTGGCTCATGCTTGCATGCTTGTGTGACTTCTGCTGTACTTCATGGTGTACAAGCCCACACTGTATTCCCATATGCAGGGCTCTTAGGTCTCTGAGCAGCCTAAAGAGTGCATACTGTGATTCTCCTATGCACAAATGAACAAACCCACTAACCAACACATAGAGTCTGCCTCTAGTAGAGGTGCTCCTGAGCCCCTCATAAATAGGCTGCTGTACTGACTGTCTAGCTCTGGAAGCCCTCATTCCTGTCTGTCTTTCATTGATAGTGTGCCATTACATTGGTGAATATGTTGCCATATGCCATACGTCTGGGCATGTTATTGTTGCACTCAACAAATATTTCAATGTACTGATTTGTTTGCGAAACGGGTAGTATCACCCTTGTGGATTGATAGATTTATGGGCCCGACTCCAGCTTCGTGGTAAGACAGAACTAGGTAAAAGTACCTTTAAAGAAGCCATTCTCATCTGCACGCAGAGAAAGATATTCTGCATCCACAATGAAATACATCGAGATCAGACTATTTGATGCCTGCTTTATCTTTCTCTCAAGCCTTGTCAAGAATTCCACGGAGGATTCACAGCAGAGTGCACGCATTGTTCATTTCCCCATCCAACAACAGAAGAACACTTGACGGAGGAATACGGGCCAAGCATAAAATAGATAACGGAAGACTCTATGACTTCTATGTCCTGTATAAGCAGCAGGTTCTGATGCGTTGAAAGCTACAATAATTAACACAACACAGTTCATGTCATATTCTTTGTTGTTTTCTATTAATGCTACACCAGTAACTGCCATTTGTGAATATGTGAATATACCTTCAACCCCTTCACACTACTCACATCATGCCAGTGCAGGTACTGCAGATTTACCAAAGACTTGAGCAAGGTGATGCTGATTTGCTTCTGCCTTGTAGGCTTAGGATGAGAGAATGGAAGAGGAGGGAGAAGAGGAGGGAGAAGGATCATTCCAAGCTCTTTGAGATGCCATTCGTGTCAGTGTATATCAGCACAGTGGACCCAAATATGGTGATCCTGGATCAGGCTTCCTGGCCTGTAGAGCAGGTCTTGTGAAAAAGGACACATTTCACATTACACTTTCAAGCCTGTGGGTCAAGACCGCGGGAGTCATGTTGAAATGGGCTAATCCCAAGGACATGGTACTGTACCACAAGACCAGCACCACAGAGCCTAATCTGTATAGTCAATGGGGAGTATAAAACCTCACAAGAGATAAGCCAAGCTCAGCTCGCTCAATCAGCAGAATTCATTAGCCGGCACTTTCATTCTTTCATGGACAGTGAGAAGTCATAATCCTCCCATCATTCTATTCTCTTGTAGTTCCCCCATTATTCTGCTGAAGTTTAATGTCATTGCTTCTGGTTGATAGCTTGTTGATCAAGTCATACTTCATAAAAATTCTTTTTTTTATCATGTCTTTTCCTCCTTATTAATCAAACATTGTCTATAATTGTCTGGTAGTGCTAGAAAGTAGATCTTTATTTCTTTGCTTTTTCATCTCTCACACAGCTCGGCAATTTTATTTGACAGCAGGAAAAATGGATTTGTTCATTTGTTTAACACTGCAGTGATATTTGACTGAACTGAGTCCCTATTCTTCAGCAAAGTTGCCACATTCTGTAGAAACCATTTAACTGCCATAGAGCATGGTGTGTCTTTCTCTCTGCTCTCTGATATAGTGCATGACACATTCTGTAATCTCTCAGTGGGAGAGTGTATCTTTTTACCTACAGAAAGGTTTCTGACAACCGCAAGGATAGCGTGCACCTGTTGACGGTAGCACTCTTTGCCTTATGGCTGTGTCTTGGATGACTGATGATGCTGTTGTCAGTTGTGTACAGGTAGAAATACATTTTAAAATTCATGAAAGTTCTATTGAGCCACAGTAAGAAAATGAATTAAAGTGAGCCTTGCTCAGTTACTATTGCTAGCCTTTAGAGTTTGACCCATTCTTGATCATTTGTATATCTTGACAGCTTGGTCACATAATTGATGCCATTCATTAATTGATTGAGGGGAGTGTTTTTGTGAGGCGAATGGAGGTAGCCAGACCATTGCTGAGAGCAACATACACTGTGATGATTGATAGGAACTGAGCTCCATAGGCACTGGAGTGTTGCCTAAATGCAAGTGTTATTCTCTTTGCCGGCCCAGGGCAAAGCCATTAATATATCCTGCAAATGATGATAGCTGTTCTATTGATTCCAGTTCGTATCCCCTATTCCACTGGCCCCTCTTGCTCTAATACTTTGCCTCAGTAAACACCAGCTTTGAAATTGTTGATCCAGGATGTCTCTCCCATTGATCATGCTGTTGATGTTGGGACACTTCATTCTGTTTGTTCCGCGGTAGCTTAACACATTCACAAAGTCTGCTGATGATACATAATGGATCAATACAGGAAAAAATGGAAGTGTGGGATTAAAAATTGTAGCTTTCTGCCTGAAAAATGGATCGACACCCCGCCCCCATCCCCTGCCACCGATTGGCCGGAATACAGTAAGCAAATGCCAGAGAATGCATGTTATGTTTAAAGGAATCATGTTGTATGAAATGCTGTAGTCCACATGGTGAGTATAATATTGACCATGTTCATTTGATAGGAAATGACGATTTTGAGCCAAATTAATCTTTTGTTTTCTAACATAACGGTTTAATTTTGTTCTCTTCTTCATCAGACTGACAAAAGAACAAATGAGCAAAGAAATTCCAGAGATACAGCAGCTTACTCAGTACTGGCTGATCAAACAACTGTTTCTTTGCATTCTGCAAACAACTCCCTTTTTTCCCACCCTCCAAATCCAATCCTACTT
>OOFE01021699.1:0-17771 GCA_900323365.1 Monocentris japonica | reverse complement strand
GAGGTAAAAAGTTAGGCAACCGGGAAAATGATGGATTCTCCCTCTCTGCTTTAATAATGCCAGGCTAAATATCTGCCTGCTCTCTCTCTCTCTCTCTCTCTCTCTCTCTCTCTCTCCTTTCTCTCTGCCTCTTTCTCCCTGTCACTCTGTCTCTCTATGAAGAGGCATGGTCAAGGATTTATTTCTTTTAATGCTGTGCCAAAAGTGGATCCTCTGCACAGGAGGATGGTTTAAAGACAGAGTCATTGTGGGAGGGCGCAGGATGTTTAGACTGGGATTGCGGTAAAATATTTAGTGGGTTCTGACAGGAGCAAGTCTGAAGAAATTCCCAGTCTTTTCTCGTTGTTTCTTTAATTACTTTACCGCAGTGGAAGAGCACTTTTAAAAGATAACCCTCTTTCAGTGCTTTTGCACAAGATGTCCAAACCCAATACAGTGTCAGAGCTTTAGGTCTGGAAAACTATGAGTTCCACATCAAAGTTCCTCATCAAAGTCACTATTGCCCTTCATCAGAGGGTTTTGCTCACAGCACCGTGGCCCTGGTCAATAATGCACGTCTCCTTAGACTTTGCGTGTTTTGTCCCAGGGGAGGCGGTAAATAGGGAGCGCAATTGTGAATGAATGAGTGCTTCATGTCCAACAGAATATGGAGGCGTACTCCATCCTCATGCAGCGGCGCCTCCTTCTTCCATCTGTTATTCTCTTGCTCCATCTGCAGATAAATTAGAGAAATACACCATGAGGTTACCATTGATGCTCATGATCTACCTTTTCCTCATGGTCAAGCATACCTAAAATGAATTATATCTCTCCACAAATTTTCCATTTCTATGAATCATGAGGGAAAAAAAGCACGTTGTTTGTTAGTGTTTTTAATAGCATTGTATTATTAAAAATGAACATACTCTCCACCCAGAGAGAAGCACAGCCACACTTTGCTGTGGCAACTTTGATAGCAATTCATTTTGCTTGCCTTTTTATTCCAAGTTTTATTTGGGTTATCAAGGCTCTCTAGGGCCCAATGAAATATGTATGATTATTCTGTTATGGTACGAGGCAAGAGTTAAGTTCTTGGTTTGGACTTCTTTTTCTTTTCCTATCCCCTTTGAAGAATTGAATGAACACCAGAGTTGCATTTCCATTAGCAATTCCTATTGGGTCTCACAGTCAAAGTGCTTCAGAAGGAACAATGGAGGGATATTCTGTTTCCACTGTGACTCTGACTATAACGATGTAAATAAAACATTAACATCATATTTTAAAGCTCGATTGTGGTGGTTACATACATGTGTCATAATGTTATAAATGGCTGTGTGTTGTTATAATAGCAGATATAATAAATGTTGCACTATGGAGATCCTACCCATTTGCTTCTCAGTGGTGTCACAACCTCTTGAACTCTCTTTTCAAAGGTCTTTTCACTTTTCCCTGTGGTTCTTGTCGACAATCCATCATGTGCTGGTATTTATCCTTAGATGGAGTTTACTACCCGCTTTGGGTTGCAGTCCCAAACAACCCAACTCTGAGAGGACCAGACCTTTGTACGACAGGGGCCATTACCAGCTGTTTCTGCTGTCCAGTGCTCCTTTGGGGTTTAGTGAAAAAGTACCTCTTATACAGTATCTCTATCATCATCATCATAAAGTCACAGATTGGCTTGGAGGTAGGGAAGCTAGTGAATAATGAGAATGTTGCTGGTCCGATCCTTGGTCCTCCAGAAGGGTGTATTTGAGTGTTGGTGAGTAACTGGCATTACTGTTCATCTACTACCCACCATTATCGTCAAACTGCCACTGAGCAAGGCACTGAACACTAAACTGCTCCATGGGCACTGCACTGAGCTCTCTGATGAAATAAATTTGTGTAATGGGCTATGCGTTGTCTCTATAACCGGTATGTGGGATGACAAATTCAAATTGTCTTGTGTGAAGAAAGACTGAGACTTGTGTCAGAAATATTCACTTCTTTCTGTCTCCTTCTACAGGGGGCTATAACATCAATGACGTCATGTTCTATTGGACCAGAGGGAATGAATCCGTCAGTGGCTTAGACACGCTGCGATTGGCTCAGTACACAGTAGAAGACCACTACACTTCTGTCTCAGAGGCCATTTATGAAACTGGTAACAATGTTAATTCCAAAATGTTTTCCAACTTTTCCATTTCTTTACCTTACCTTCTAGGATTACATGCTACATGTAACAAGTGTTACATGTAACATGTAACACATGTAACAAGTGTTACATGTAGCATGTTACATGTACATGTAGCACAACTTTGTCAAATGAATTGGTCAGGAGACCAATTATACAAATATGTGGAGACCATGGTCAGGACAACTGGTAGCATTCCAGTGGTATTGTTAGTGCAATTTTGTGTTCTCAAAATTAAGACCGCATTTCCCAGAGATACTGTTGCTTCCTGTCGCAAAAATGCCCCCCCTTGGCATCACTCCATGTGTGTTTGTTTTCTCTTTGGCTTTACTGAAGAGGATCAATATATTGGAAGTGACATTTTTCATAGGACTTTCACTCATTGTACCATCTACCATTGCGAAAAGCTTTAGCTCCATAAAGCAATACAGCAGATTTCCCGCCAAATCCGACCTGGTGGCACACAATGGAAAATGCGATGTAGATGTCGGTAGAGGCCGCCAAGGCTGTGATTGGCTCTTAATGTCTTCATAACTTCATAACTCACCACACGTTTTCTGGCAGGAAGTGCATTTTCAAACTTCTGTCCTCATTCTCAAAGGTCACTACCCCAAGCTGGTCTTCCACTTTGAGCTGAAGAGGAGCATCCTGTACTTTATCCTTGAGACTTACGTCCCCTCCAGCCTGTTGGTGGTCCTCTCATGGGTCTCCTTCTGGATTTCCCAGTCCTCTGTTCCAGCACGCATTTGTATAGGTAAGACAACCATGACGAAAAAAATCTTCTCTCACTCCGGCTTCAATTTGTCTTCATTAACTGTGGAAAATGCTCCTTCCTGACCAGACGGCAGAAATGTCTTTTGAGACTGCCTGCCTCGTAGACTCCCTCAAACCTCTCAAATAACAAGTTCTGATGTGTGTTGCATCTAATGAGCATAGTCCAGTCTTTCTCTTTTTTCATTTAGATAAATAAGTCATTAGTTAGAAGCACTTCACTAGCTGTGGTTTTGTTTAAATGACTGCATCAGTGTTCATTCACTGTTACGCAGCATCTGATGTAACTACCCCTTGTGCACTCTCAGCCCCAGCGACGAAAGGTACAACCTTTTTTCCTGAAAGTATGCTATCTATGGTGAGAAACAATATAGAAGCCTGGGTTGGATGTTAAGAGGACTGGGGGCTTGACATTGGAGTTATCAGGTAGGAACGTCCCAACACATGTTTTGCTGAATTAGGTCCACAACACCTATAGAGTGCTCAACTCTAAGTTCTGGCATCACAGAACCCCACAGGATACAGGATATCCCACTTCATGGTGCACTGGATGTAAAGGGATTAATTTCAGGGAGGTAAGTGCCGCCTTGGAGACGATGTGGCTTTTGCCCCCATGTGTGATTGTCCCTGCCTTCCTACCAGACCATGACTGAGGAAGGCAGAGTGCTCTCTTTGATAGATTTGTAGAATCCAACCAGGAGATTCTGGGTAACTCTGAACTACTTCAGTTGTGCTTTGCAGATGATATCGTGCAGGGTTATAAAAGGGTTCGAAATTACTCTGTGATGGCTATTTGTTGGCCATTGATATGGATCGGGGTTTTTGGAATCTGTGTGTGCCTGAAATCCACAGTAATCTCCTGAGTTTTTGAAATCTTGAGCTGAAAGGTCATTGCTAGAACACCATGGTCACTCCTGTTTCATCTACTTCTGATCTGTGCTGGGTTTCATCGCTGTCAGAGATGAGACAAATCATGGTGGTGGCATCAGCATATTTGAGGATTGGAACAGCACTGCAGTGAGACATGAAACGACACAGTAGAGATCACACAGGCCTGTGCAGCATCTGTCTGAATGGAGACAGGCCAAGATGTCAAGATGTACGCCGTGACTGCTTGACATCTGTACCTCTGAAAGTCCAGTATCCAGTATCATGGTAGAGTTGATGTTCATGTCCATTTGTTTGTTCAGGGGGGTGATGGTATTGAAGGCCAAACTTGAGCCTGTAAACAGGATGCGTGCCTAGGTGTTGGGTGTCTTCAGCTTCTGCAGTGTAGTTTGTTGTGTAAGCCTAGGATGATGGCATCTTCCTATGCATAGTGCTGGTTGCCATCTTTGTCTATTTCTGAAAACCTCTCCCTGTCATCTATGCAGGAGTGACCACAGTACTGACTATGACTACTCTGATGATGGGAGCCCGGACATCACTGCCCAATGCCAACTGCTTCATCAAGGCCATTGATGTTTACCTGGGAATCTGCTTCAGCTTCATCTTCGGCGCGCTCATCGAGTACGCTGTGGCTCACTTCTGCACCCTCACCCACTCCGATTCACACATGCTCATGGTGAGACCCTCATCACAGGGCTGTCATGTTGGTCATCATTGTTGCGGTCATTGTTGTTGTTGTGGTCACAGTCATGGTCACAGTCGTCATCATTATCATCAGCCCTCCTCGGTAAGTTCAAGAGCTTTGAGCTTTTGATTTCAGGTGATCACCATCCTCTTGTCTCCACTCACATGTCATTTTGTCTTTGCCTTTCACTCTTCTGCAGTACGGCCACCGAATGCAGGACTTTGACGAGGAGATGAACGGCATTGTCACCACCATCTCCAGTCACTCCAACAGGGCCAAGAGATGCAAGGAGACCGCCACAACACCTACCCCGGCTCCCACCTCTGCAGAACTAGCTGTCAGTCCCTCCAGCCCTTCAGGCAGTGAGCCTAAGCCTGAGGCGCCCCCTGAGGAGGCCCCCAACAGGTGCCTTGTCATCCTGGCCCTCCTCCGCAAAGTCCTCCACCGTTCCATAAACTGCTGTCACGTGGAGAACCCACACTACATAGACAACTACTCCAGAGTGACCTTCCCTCTCTCATTCGTCATGGTCAATCTGCTCTATTGGACATACTATCTGTACTTTTAGCGCTCACTGGAGTGTAGTGTGAGAGAGAGATTGTGTATGGAGGACAGAGGTGTATTTTACTGTATGTACAGTAAGCATTATTTGTGTGTGTTCTGAAATGAGTGTGCAATTTCTACATATGGATTCATGAGTGGAATAGGATATGTCAAAGACCATAAAGGGTTGTTTTAAAAAAGGAAACAGTAATGCTTTTGATTACAGCTCCACTTTCAAGTCATGACAGGTGCTATAAATGAGTATTTACAGTAAGAGCATTTTATACATATATTTTATTTTATGTTGCAGTCAGATCGATTCGGATACACCTGGAGAAGAATAAACCATCACTTACAGAGAGAAAAATGGCAAGTCTGCCTCTTTCTTGCTCACAGTTTGCCAAGTATTATATTTTGTTACTGTCTGACATGGAGAAGATGGAGCTGTAATTTACAACTTTACGACAGAATTGTTGAGGGAGAGCAAATGCCCATGCCACCTTGATTTTGCGATGTGATGGATTGATCTTTTACAACTTCATTTTCCGTCTTTGCCGGCCGGTATGACATTTAGAGTGGAATAGGAAAGGAACGGATGGGAGGAGAGGGGTGAAAGAGAGAGAAGAGGGAGGGAAAAAGAAACGCTGAACGAGAGTGAGAGAAAGAAAGATTGTACATGTGCTAAAAGCTATGAACCAGTCATCCAAGGACCATCATTCTCTCTCACTGTTGCGCTCCATCTCTCTCTTTGCTCTCTTTGTCCTTCTGTTATTTATTCAATTATCTTTAATCCATTGACTATCACTGTCTCTTTTCCATGTTATTTTTTTTTCTTTCATTGACACTATAAATCTAGTGGCCTTGGATGCCTTCAGTAGTAATGACTAAATCAACTTCCAATGAAGGTCACCATGAAGAGTTTTATGTCACTTGTTATTGCACACAATTCTGTTCCACTGTGTTTCACAAGGGAGACGACTGCCAGCACCCGTAACTGGGCAGAAATAATGCAATAGAATGGTGTGGATATACAGCACCACCTGGACAGACAGGTGGCCTATTATAGCGATATATACAGTATATGCACTGCTGCTGGTGGTATTTTTCACTGTGCTTTTTGTAATACATACAGCGGTACTAGTCAAACCAGATGTGTTAGACATTGTCGAGTGATCTGTATACGGATTAAACAGCTACAGGATTTCAACAGGGTGTCATCATCTGTGCATTATTCAGAAAATGCTTGAATATGCCACGCTTGAGGTGATACGCTCAGGTCTCTCTCCTGCTCTTTACGCCGTCGTCATTTCCCAACGTGTGAGCATCCTGTGGCGAGAGGAGAGCGCACGGTTTCATTCCAGGTGATGTGTTCACTGCCAGTAACGACAACCAAAGAACCAAAGATTCGAATTAAATTTTACGATCCTTCTTGGTTCCCCCTTTAACTTAGCTTCTTAACTAGGACTTCTTTTGTGTTAATCGTGTGTTTAAAGTTATCCATAGAATAATGCTGTAATGCAGTCAGTAAGCAGACTTCATATTTCAGAAATGCTCTGATCAGGTAGAGAACAATGGAAGTGCATGTTTATTTATTGCTCTCTTCAGTCTTGCCGTGACATACTCTCCATAATAAAGTCCATCTCTTTTCATTCATTATGTACAGAACATAATGGAAAGCTAAATTTCCACTATCTATTGGCGTTTCATTGCCTTTTTAAACCACTTGCGTTGGTCATATTTCAGATGCATTGTTTTTTTTCTTTCTCATCAAGCACTACCAAACAGTCTTGCTTCAGTGCATTAGAATTTTACAACTTTTTGATTGCTAAATATGCCTGATAATGCGTTACTTCTGATAATAGAAGAAGTAGGATTTTCTTTATAGTTTCTGTTTCTGTTTTTCCTGCATGGTTGGAAGTGTAACTCTATTTTTTACTTCTGCTTTGCTTGTTTTTGGTTTAGTATGGTGGAGCAGAATACTCTAAACCAAGGCTATCCAAAAGATTAGGTCTGTATTTTGATTGCCAATGATCCAACTTTGATTTGGGGCCACATCAGGGCCCAAGCTGCAGGATGTTCCAACTTTGTTCACATATTCAGTATCAGAACTTTATTTATTGGAAAGAACAAATATGTGTGATCAGTGACAGTCAGCATTTGTTTCTGAGTTGAGTCTATGAAAACATGCTCTATGGAAGTAAGTGAACAGTGACACTTTGAAAAGGATAATGTCACAAAACATTGACCGTCACGTTTCATACAATACAGTACTATGGTCATAGTTTTGCCAGTTATCTTCTCAGTGACCAGTACAGGAAATGTGAGTGCCAAAATGGAGCCAAAGAACCACAAGAGAAACCACTAGCGTCGTGTCAGACTGGACGCAAATAGTGCTTTGTTATCCAATGATGAAGTCTGTCCATACCCAAGGCCCTACAATATCTTTGGACTGCAACCCAAGCATGGTTCAAAGGTCACAACTAGATCATCAGTGCTTATTATTTGTAAGTGCTGAGTGGACCGGATGGTTACAAATACCCAAGGAACGCCTCAACACATTAGAAGAGGAACGGTGTGAAAGTCCAATCAGAGCCAACATTGCCAGGATGTATGTGTAGGCCAGCAACCTTGGGCAACAGAGGACAGGGGAAAATGACTACTGTTGGACTGCCCATTTTTTTTCCTGTTCTGGAACGTTGCCTTGAGGTGATGTTGGCTCCCAACCTCACAGTTCCTGGGACATCTTCCTGTGAAATGTATTTATATTGTACCATGTTAATATAGGCATTTGGTTTGCTTAACCTGTTGTAAATAATAGTAACACTATGCATGTTTGGTGTATGAATATGGATCATAGTAATAAAAAGAGGCCTAACACTCATTGTACTGTATGTTGTGTCCGTACCCATCACCTGAAATGGATTAACGGTGCGAGAACGTGGTGGTATTGAACAGCTAGAAATATAGCCCTTCCCCAGGTTGTTGCCTGTGTTGTTGGTCAACATGCCTATACCTGCCTGGAAATAATTATATGATATAGCATACATGCAAGCTAGCACAAGAGCCCAGGTTGTAACGAGACCCGCAGCCAGGCCAAATAATCTAGAATCAATACCACTGCCGTATCACAGTTAAAGGCACAGGAACACTAAAACCGTCCAGTGGGATTTCACCTAATCCTCATCAATCCTAATCTTCAACTGAATCAATCTCTCTAGGGGTCAGAAATCCCCTCTGAAGGGATCACCAGTGGGATCTATGTGGGACATGGCAAAGGTGCAGAGTTTGACCGTTGCATATATGCAATCATCCATAAGTCCACTAAGATAGGATAAACTGTAATGAATTCTGAACCTTAATCAAAGCACCGAAAACATTTGAAATTTGTGACAATTTGTATTAAATTCCAGAGAACAAAATGAAACAGGAAATGAACCATTTCTACTGTGTTTGCTTCAGCAAGATCACACTTAAAATCCCTCATACTTACTATTATCGCCACTGCTAAGTATACGTTTAGATTTATAAACCACTACTACTAATACTTCTAATACTTTTAAAGGTATATTATGCTACAACACCATTTTGTTACTTTTTTTTTAAAGGTGTATTTTGCTAAAACCCTTTTCATACTACTACTTTTCCGTGCGAATTCTGCAAACACTACTACTCATACAACAGTATTGTAAACATTTTAAGATAGAACACCACTGCTACATATATGTTTAAAGGTATAGTCCACTAAAACAGTAATACTACTGTTACTTTTAAAGTTATAGCCTGCTTAAAAACAATTACTACTTCTACTGCTACACATGAATTTAAAGGTATATTCTGCAAAAACACTATTATTAATATTTGGTGTGAAGTTAACCAATCAAAGGTCAGATCATTGGGGAGGAGTTTGTGTGACACATAAATACAGGTAAGGCACTGGTCAGTTTGGTGTTACCATGCAGGTGAAAGAAAAACACTATGCTGTGATCTAAGGAGACCTCAGAGGAGCTCAGGAAGAGAGTAGTGAGTGAGCACCAGTCTGGGGAAGGTTAAAAAGTCAGATCAAAAATATTTTCTTTGTCTCTCAGTACACTGACAAACAAATCATTTAATTATTAAAAGCATTTAATAGGACAAAAACTCGGGCGTCCTTCTAAAATATCACCAGAGCCACAAGACAAATATTGAAACTTGTAAAAAACAACCCTAGAAAAACATCCAGACATTGCCACTGCTGCATCTGATGTCATTGTGCATCCATCAACAATTAAGAAGAAAACTGAATAGAAATGGCTTTCCTGCAAGGGCAACCAGGAAGAACCTCTACTGTCTAAAAAGAACAAAGCTGCCCATCTTAAGTTTGCCAGAGATGACCTGGACAAACCTGAAGTTTTCTGGTAGTCCGTTCTTTGGTCAGATGAGTCCAAAATTGAACTGTTGTCTCACATTATCTCTAGAGTCAAGCATGGTGGAAGTGTCCTGGTCTGGGATGTTCTTTTTCCTCTGGACCTGGACAACACCATTAAGGGAACCATGAATTCTGAGGGAAAACGGTGAAGTCTTGAACATAACATCAGACCACCAATCTGAGAGCTGAAGCTGGGCTGAAAGTGGCTGTTCAACAAGACGATGATCCTCAGCATTCAAGTAATCTACCAAAGAATGACTCAGGAAGAAGAAGTTTAGTGTTTCGAACTACAAACAGTAAATTTCACTGCTCACATGTCAACAAGAGAACAGCAGGGCAGTGCTTTTCACTCAGTGTTACAACCAAAGGGAATGATTTAAAAACACAGGAGCTTCCTCCTATGCTGCCTACTTCAAACTAACTCATCCCTATTCTTCTTGTGTGTACTTGAGCACCTACAGCCCAGGCTAGGTGCTACTAACCGCATAGAAAACACACGAGAATAACAGATTGGAGTGTTGTCTCTGTATTTCAACAGCAAGAGGTTTGCCTTCATTTTTCTTCATCATCCAAGTAGAGACCAGTGCACTTTTTTGCCATCTCACTGACCAGCTGCATCCCATGCCCTCTCTTCCTGTGCAGCATTATGTGGAGAATGATTATAATTGGTACTGAGGGAGGGAGTGAGGCTCCGGGATCATAGCAGCACAATGGGTTGTGGCCACTGGTAGCTGGTGATAGTCGTCTTCTTGTCCATGTATTGGCTGAGCTGTATTGGTCATTGAGGCTGCTGTGGAGTGACCAGGGCACTGTAGACCAAAGGGTTGAGCTGTGAGGGTGCTCACTCCGGTACTCTGCTTTAAGCACACATTGGGCTTGAAAGACCTTAAATATGTGTGGGGCAGTTGCAGACCATATACTAGGCTGGTCAGGAAAGGGAGCAGCCAAAACACTTGGGAAAGGAATCAGACTGTGGAGTCAACTGAAGGCTGAGGTACAGACGAGATAGTCTGTATGTGGTCTGAAAATGTAATAAAGATGTTATTTATTTGAATTGTCTGCTTATTCTGAAATAATTCTCACTAACTACAATAACAAATAATGGCTTAACGTGGAGTGTAAGATCAGGGGCATAATCAACCAAAAATTTCTGAAAATCACACAATGAAAATCAAAAGCCCGGATAGATAAGAATCTGCCTTGCCTGCTGCAATTTAAGATGATCAAACTGTACATTGAACTTTGACATCACTCTAACCACTTACCTTTATTGACTACATCTTACACAGTACCTTTACCAGTTCTATTATTAATGCCATCATCATTACACGCTGATCATCATCATCTTCATCGGTCGATTGGTCTAAAATGATGACATGGAGGAAAAAAGATTCTCCATATCGGCTTTGCCTAAGGCTGCCATAGCCTGCCTTTTGTAGTTCCAGACTCCCTTTTTAAAAAGACAGGGCTGGGACTTTCTGTCTCCCTTTAAAGAATAAGGATATTCTTCTCTACATCTTGACCTGGAGATGTCAAGTGGTGTTCAGTGCTACAGTGCACAGCTGGCCATCCACTAACTGACAAAATAGCTTGCTCGCTGCAACATCTTGATCGAGTTGTTCAGCCAAATGGTCACCCGAGACACCATATTGTTTGTTGTGGCGAAGGGAAGTCAGCATATGTCAAGGTCAACAACACTTGACTTCCCCATTGAGAATGTAATGGAAAGTTATAGTCCAGAGTAAATTTAATTAAAATGACATGGATTCCATCTCCATGAACAAACAATCTTCAGGGATCAGGGATGATGATCACGGTCACTGCAGTTGCTGATCAGCACGAAGCATGAAAAAACTGAAACATCAGTGCAATGATGATGGAGGCATCTATATAATAATAAAACGGGCCAAAGAAGATGATTGTGTCATTGTGGATCCCCCATGTCACTCACACGAGTCAGTCAGATGAGTCAGTAAAGTATGACATGTCAGAGGGAAGAGGAGAGTTTTATGTGACGGAGTTTGACAGTTTTCAATTGCAGCCATTACCAACCAGGCTGGTTCCTTTCAGCTCTGGCTTTATTATTTATGCTCTATTGATTTGCACTGTGTGACATAATCGCAGGAATTTTGAGCGCTTTACAACCTTGTCCCCATGCCTTAAATAATATTTTGTGTTATTGCGCACGTTTGACAATATATTGCCAAGCTTGGCTACGGAGAGTCACAGAGACGTAAGAGGAGGAGAGACGTAACATTGCCTTGCTTATCAGAAAATCGACATGCCTGGTAAAATATGTTTTGAGACCTTTTGCACATAGGAGCCACTCTTCAATTTGGCATAGCATCCAGTGCACCAATTATTTCATGACAATTTCAACTTTAAGAAATGATTCACCACTTGTTCCCACATTCTTCTACCAAAATACAACATCGATGGTGGGAGCAAGTGAACCAGTTCGTGTGAACCAATTCTAAAAGTTGACAAACAATAAAAGGCATTCAGGTGCACCCTCTGGTGAAATAGACCAAAATGTTGCTGATGATGCTTAAAAGCACCAAATTGACATGTACAGTTCAGTGTCCAATAGTACAGTTGAAATGTGGCTTTAAGACAAGATGTCTAAATACGTCTGCTCTGTCTGTAGAGACTGAGGGAAGAACCCCAAGAAAAGTTTGAAAGTAATTCAGTTTTCTTACTAGGCTAGGCTTTGAGCTAGGGATTCATGTTGAATGATCTGTTCACAGTAAAACCATCTGTTCCCCTTGAACCGTTGAGAGAAAAATATGTGTCTGTACATATAGATAACATTTGTTCCAAACATACTGTGGACACAGAAAATATATTTTCTTCATATGTGATGCTGAGAACATGTACAGTATGTGCAAGTATATCCAAAGTCTGGAGCTAGCCTTATGACTTCTCTTGCAACACAGCACCCTCGGGTGGGATCATGCAGGGCCAGTCCCTGATGCAGGAAGTGCAAATACTTACTGGCACATCCAATAAGATAAATATCTTTTTCATAAATAAACACAACCAGAGATGTAATGTAGGGTAAAACTAGCTTTTAATCATCTTTTTATAGAGGAGAGTTTAATATATGAAATTAAATCTAGTTAAAGGCAAAAGATAGTTAGGCTGGCATACATCTAGTAAATAGTAAATATCATACTAAGTAGTATCAAACACGAAGAGAGGGTCTTTTAAGCAAAAAAAAGTACGAATTAGTTGATTTTTGTTGATACCGGTGGTTGTTTCCCTGACGAAGCTCACTGACTGGAGGTCATGGTTTGCCACTACATCACTGATAACAATACAACACTGATAGGCGAGGGGAGGAAGAGGAGATAGACACAGAGCAGTTAGTGTCTCTGAATTATCAGTCACATCACTGGAAAAACTGATAAGATGAGTCTTATTGCACAGCCTGTTACCATCCCCGTAGGACGTCAGATTTGTGTTTGTTTTGGAAGGGCACGGAAGAGAATGTTATCGCAACATCAAAGCAAATCTCGGGGTGGCGGATTCAAGGGTATATTGGTACGAGCGAGAACAATACACCGTTTTTTCCCCTCCCGCCAGACGAGAACGTAGGAATCTGACACAATGTGTGCAATTATCTTTCTCACAGTCCATGGCGTATCAATACTGGTCTAATGAAAAGGACGATACCCAGGAGGTAGAGACCATGAGTAATTACAATCTAGCCAAGCGGATAGATGTCTGAAGTCATTGTGACTATTGACACAGAATTGATGAGAGACCATTCCGAAACAAGTGATGAATTGATTTTGGTCAGCGCGTGCGATTAAGTGTGCGCGCGACATGACGATAAATTCTGGAGCGACTTCCATCTGTTAATCTACAATAACGCCCGGTCGTGTGTTTTTATCGCGAGGCCTGCCGTCCTGTCCCAGTTGTTCCCGTTGTGTCTGTAACTCATGACACCCCGTTGTACATCAAGATTCTCACGGCGGCTTCGAGTATTTCAGAGAAAAAGGTGTGACATGTCCCGAGCCTGCTTAATTCTGTAAGCAGTCACACTGCAAATTCAAGTCAGTAAACCATTTATCCCTGTAATACCGTAACATGTTTTTTCTGACACAGCCAGGCAATCGCTTGAGCTAGATGTGCTCGTCCCATCCAACCACTAGATGGCACTATGGAATCATTTTGGGTTTGTTTTTTTTTTTTTTTTTTTTTTTTACCACCAAGCCCACTGCAGTCCAAAGAGCTGCTCTTTGCATCAAAGCATAATGAGATTCACTCACACGTTTATGCACTGGGAAAGTATCAGACGTTATCATAATTTACTGACAATCCCCTTTAAAGTTTTAAGTGGATTTAAGGCTCTGGAAGTTGTGTGTGTTTCTTGTTTAGCTGTTCTCTAATTCAGCTTTGCCTTCCCGAGGGGGTTGGAGGGGATACAGCAGTACAGGTACAGTAGCGGGAGGATGTGCATGGAAAGACATGACCCTCATTACAACTATGTACTGCTTTAGTGATGGACTGGTCAGGACTAGTAATCGCTAGTCTCTGATTGTAGGGTTAGTGATTTATTCAATTGAAGATACTGATTGATTGATTGATTTTCACTCTAGAGCTTATTCTCTGACATTGTATGCAAAAGAAATCCAGATCAGTGTTTTAAGCAAAAGTAGAAATGCCCTTGTAAAATAGTTCTCTGGCGTAAATACAAACTATTGAAGTCTGTGATGCATTAGATAGAAACTGCATCATGATTATGAACTGTTTACACATTTTTTACTGTGCAAAATCTTTTTGTTTACCTAGTAATTGCAAGCATTACACTTACATCGTCTACCATTTAGGTATTTTGCTCATGCTTTTATCCAGAGCACCGAACAATAAGCGCAACAGCAGAATAAGCTTCAATTCCTATACCTCAAAAAAAAGCAGCCGAAAATATGGAATACAAAGGCAATGAACTTAATGGCTTTACAATGTCCCTGTGACCATAGAATGATCAGGCAAAGATGAGTAGTCGGAAAAGAAGGAGAGGGACAAAAGGGACATTTTAGAGAGCTACTAGAGTGAGTAGAGCAGGGGAACCATTCAATGGAAAGAGAGCGACATGAGGTACTTATTGAAATGCATGTGAGTCAAGTGCATCAAGCATACATTGAAATACTGTATAGAGGGGTAAAAGTACAAAGTGGCCAAGAATGGCATTGTTCAACCACCAGTACCTGAAAATTGCACTCAGCTACAGCACTTGGGCCAAAAAAAAAATGCTACCCACTCATTACGTCCCATTTCTGTGTCAATCACATTTCCTAGTAATTTGCAAATTTGGGCCATTGGGACCATTACCCTGCAAATTGAATTTCAATCAAACCTTTTAAACACTAGCCACTAAACACACTCTCCAGGATTTTCATTTTCATTTGGAAGTTACTTGCACTAAGCCAGTGTTTCCCAAAGTGAGGTCTGAGGACCTGCAGCGGTACCTGCAGTTTACATGCTTGGAGAATCCATTCTTACCCTGGTTTTGGGTCGATGCCTGGGTCGATAACTTGGTTAGAATAACCAATAGCCAGTCCTATCCTAGTTATTATGACCCCTTTCACTTTTGATTTTTTCCACCTGCACAGACTCACACACATCTTTATGGGTAGCTGTAAACAAAAACATGGTGGGAAGCAATACTCACGACTGCTTTGGGATTATCATTTCTTTCCCTTGTATTAGAAGTAACCTCAGTGAAAGGGGGTAGCTGGCAGCCGCATCTTTTTCATACTTTTTTGTTCTAGTTCTAGTAGTGCATGTAAACAGCATGTGAACCTGAATATGAGACTGTCCAGAGTACGGCCAATAGCCGTGTCACTGCACGTAAACGTAGCCACTGGTTTCACACTCCCTGCTGTGGTTGTCACCCCACCTTCAGTATGGACAGTTAATCAATTCTATACAGTCAACCACAAAAGTCCTCTCAGATGTGGTTCCCCGGTCTAACAACCTTATAAAATCATCTAAATCTCAAGTCTTAATGAAGATATCCCAAATAAAGAACATGCACAAATAAATATGATATACTTCCATAGTTTATTTCACAAAAACTCCTTCAATCAATCATCTCCAAGTCATCAGTGATGACTTGGAGTAAATGTCTCCTAGAGCCACTGATTCAGTCTCTTCATCTCCTCCTCACGGAACTGGACCAACTCAGTGAGGCTTGAGGTCTCACATGAAAAGACGCTTCAGGTCCTGCCAGCATCTCAGTTGGATTTAGGTCAGGACTTCGACTTGACCGGTCTAAAACACTAAACTTCTTTGGTAGATTTTCTTAAATGTTTAGGATCATCGTCTGAATTCTCTGGTTTCCCTCAGAATTCATGGTACCCTTTGATGTTGAGTCATCCAGGTCCAGAGGAAGAAGAACAGCCCCACACCAGGACACCACCATGCTTGACTGTAGCGAGAAGGTTGTTTTGGTGGTGGGCAGCTTTTGGTTGTCTTCAAGTATGGCCTTTTTGATTAGGACCGTTCAGTTTTATACTCCAGAAATCTCCAGGTTTGTCCAGGTGGCAGCTTTGTTCTTTTTAGACAGTAGAGGCTCTTCCTGGCTGCCCTTGCATGAAAGCAACATCTATTCAGTGTTATTTTATTTTATTTTTCTTGTGGCTCTTGGTGATAGTTTAGAAGGACCGATGGAGCCCAAATCTTTTTGATCTGACTTTCTAACCTTCCCCAGACTGATGCACTGATCGCGACAGTGTTTTTCTTGTTACCTGCATGGTAACATCAGACTGGTCAGGTTTCTCACCTGTATTTATCGGAGTGACACACAAATTCCTCCCCAAAGATCTGACCTTTGATTGATTAACTTCATACCCAATTATTTACCACCTGATGGGATTATATTGTGCTGTAGGGCTATAGTTCAGTATTGACAAAACTTCATACTCCTTTTCTCTTTGTCTCCCCAAACACAAACACACACACACACTCTTTACCTCTATCTGTCTCCCACTTTAACCATCTGTGAGATCACAGCAGAAAAGCAGCATTTAGCCTCCATTGAGAGCCCCCTTGCTGAGCTTGCTGGCGTGATCCCTAATCTGCTCCGAGATCTGTGTTTCTCCCTATGCCCTCCAACACCCATGTAATTGGGCTCAAATTGGAAGCAGGATCGGGGCTTGTTTATGTAACAAGCATTTGCTGTGATAACGCCACTGTGCTGTCTGTCTGTCTGTCTGTCTGTCTGACTGTCTGACTGTCTCTCTGCAGGCTTGCATCCAGGGGGGAAGGCTCCTCTGAGGCAGCGCCGGCCACGGATTGTAGTGGTGGGGGTTTTAGGGAGATGTTTGATGTGCAGATCTAGAGTAGATCTAAAAAGCAGTGGGAATTAAAAGAAAGGGAGGGTGCTACTTAGGGTGCTACTATCTGTGAGGATGCAATAGTCAAATAGCTGCAACCCTAGTTGCTGCTAGTGGTGGATTTCAAGCTTCATGCGCTTATTAAGCCTTTTTTCTCTCCCTCTTTGTTTGTCTCTTTCTCCCCCTCTGTGAGTTTGTAGTCTTCCTTCTTTGTATTTAGCGGGGTGTTTTCTCAGAGGTTATTCTGGTGGGATGGCTGTGACCTGGCGCTGGATTTCAAGCCTGTGTTTATGTGCTTGTTAAGCCTATTCCTCTCAGTATGTCTTTCTCTTTCTCCCTCTCCGTCTGCCTGTATTCTTCTGTGTCTGACCTCAGGGATCTCGCTGAGAGCCCATGATGAGTCATAGCTCAGTCTGGAGCCTCTGCATCACAGTGGGGAGTCGGGAATACAGAGCAGCTCCACCGTTGTACAAACACACACACGCACATTCACACACACACTCGAACATGCAAACAGGCAGGCGAATAGAGACAGAGACAGACAGGCAAACAGATAAACACACACATCCACGCAGGTGCACATGTGATGTTCATGCATGTGCAAATGCACGTGTGTGTGCGTATGTGTGTGTGTGGAAACATTTTAGAGTGAGACAGAGGTGGAGGGAAAGAGAGAGAGACTGCAGTAGAAGTGGTGTGTTCAAAGGTGAGCATGCACGCACTTGGCAAGCAATATGTTCCAATCAACAACAAATGATTTTCACGGTCACACACACACATACTCACACACACACAGACATTGTTATTCACATGAATGCAGCAGATGATCTTATTGTCTGTATTATGTACTATGACGTTCCTGTGATCTTATTCACTTTCGTCGGAATCGTCAAGAGCCCTCTGCGTCCCGGATTAATTTCACTCTGCGCCGTGATTGAAATTCACGCCACCACCTAACGCACCGCCACAGTAAGACAGTTCCCC
>OOFE01021698.1:1767-12826 GCA_900323365.1 Monocentris japonica | reverse complement strand
CGTCGCTCAGAGGCCCCTGCGGCCGATCTACACGGTCACGACTCTTCTCTGTCCTGGCCCCACAGTGGTGGAATGAACTGCCCACTGATGTCAGGACAGCAGAATCTCTGCCCATGTTTCGCCGCAGGCTGAAAACCCACCTCTTCAAGAAACACTACCCTGACCCTTCCTCTTAGCACCTGCTTATTTGTTTCACTTGTCTCAGCATTTGCTTATATGCTTCACTTATTTGTCTCAGCTCTTTATTTTGCTTCACTTATTTGTCATTTGTTTAAATAAAAAGTAGGTAGCTAACTTATTGCACTTTTACCTTAGCACTGGTTATGCTCTTAGATGCTTGTTTTAGGAAGGAAATGCACTCATAATTTCTGGTGACTAGTAGTTTTTTGCCTACCTATGTTGAATGCACTTATTGTAAGTCGCTTTGGATAAAAGCGTCTGCTAAATGCCTGTAATGTAATGTAATGTAATGTAGACAGTAACTAAACAGTAACTAGACAGTAACTATACATATAAACAGTAACTATACATATAGACAGTGACTAGACAGTAACTAGACAGTAACTATACATATAAACAGTAACTATACATATAGACAGTGACTAGACAGTAACTATACTGAGCTTTTCACCATATACAAAATATTCAAATAGATCTATATATATCGAAATATATCAAAAAAGCAGCATTTTTATGAATTCATTTGTGAATTACCAACTCTTTAGTGATTCATCAGAATGAAACAGGAACATTTGTATTTGCATGTTTGTTGTTAACTGACTTGAAACTGGTTTTGGTGTTTTGAAAGTTGACTTGGTCATTGATGTTATAATAATAAATATATATATAATAAATAAATTAGAAAGGAACATTTCTTTTTACCTGACAACAGCAAAACGTAAATTGCAGTGTGTGTGTGTGTCTGGTCCAGAGGGCAGAAGCCCTGCTGTGTCTGAGCTGAAACCTGAAGAGGAAAACTCAACCTGGTTCAAACCCTGGAGGAGCCACCTGGGGGCGCTGCAGAATCAAGGTCTGCCTGTCTGCCTTCCTGTCTGTCTGTCTGTCTGCCTTCCCATTTGTCTGCCTGCCTGCCTTCCCGTCTGTCTGTCTGCCTGTCTGTCTATCAGCCTGCCTTCCCATCTGTCTGTCTGCCTGTCTGTCTATCAGCCAATATGACTCAATAGTGATTAATCACTAAATGCCACATAGTCTCAGTGAAGTCTGGCTGAAATAATAGTTTCCCTTCCCTGACAAACTGCTGGTTTAGGTGCTGCAGTTGTAATAATCCTGGCAAATAAACGAGTAAAACTGACTTCAAGTCAGTGATCATCATGAGGCAAACAGACATAAATATGTTGTTTTTTTAAATGACCCCATACATATCTTAGCCAGTGTGATGCTACTTAACTGTGAATCAGATCTAAAGATAGTAAAGTGAGTTCAGATGTGTGTTAAACTGCTATTCTTATGAGGACCAAACAACATTTCTACCAGGCTGGTTAGGATTAGTGAGGAAATTAATGTGTGTGTACATCTACAGATGTGGTTCAGATCAATGGGACTGCTGCAGCCACTAAGATGGGAAGAGTTTCTGCTTCTGGTATGTTAATTATCTTCTAACTTATTTTCCATACAACTATTCAAGATAATGGTCATAGTTATTATCATTCATTCCTATGCTGTGTGTGTGTATTCAACTTCTGGAGGGATCCTGAAGTATCCTGAGTATATTTTTCTTGCTTATCAAGTTGCTATTAGCTGTACTTAGACTGCTTCAGTACTAGTGCTTTATTTAATAATGTTGTTAGATGCAGGTTGGTCAGTTTGTCTTTGTAGCCACACCTTCAGGCCTAGCTGTTGTTGTTTGTCCTTATATGTTGTTGTTTTAGCTGTTTTGATTTAGTGTGTTATTTTACTAGCCTAGGGTTAAGACAAGTAAGCCCAGTTTCTGTTTGTGTCATACCCCCAATTGGAGGTAGTTTCACCTGAGCTAGGACAATTGACTTGTTAACTGTCTGGGAGGGGCCTGCACTGCTGACAGTCAACTAGCAATCAGTGGAAGCAGTCTTAAACCACTGCTGCTTTCAAGTGTCAGGCAAACCAAAGCTAGGGCGAACAAAGGCAATGAACTGCCCACTGATGTCAGGACAGCAGAATCTCTGCCCATCTTTCGCCGCAGGCTGAAAACCCACCTCTTCAAGAAACACTACCCTGACCCTTCCTCTTACCTCTTGCTTATATGCTTCACTTATTTGTCTCATTTGTTTAAATAAAAATAGGTAGATAACTTATTGACCTTTGACCTTAGCACTGGTTCTCCTCTTAGATGCTTGTTTAGGAAGGAAATGCACTTACAAATTCTGGTGACTAGTAGTTCTTTTGCCTACCTATGTTGAATGCACTTTGTACGTGGCTTTGGATAAAAGTGTCTGCAAAATGCCTGTAATGTAAATGGTGTGTGTGTGTGTGTGTGTGTGTGTGTGGTCCAGAGGGCAGAAGCCCCACTGTGTCTGAGCTGAAACCTGAAGAGGAAAACTTGACCTGGTTCAAACCCTGGAGGAGCCACCTGGGGGCGCTGCAGAACCAAGGTCTGTCTTCCTGTCTGTCTGTCTGCCTTCCTGTCTGTCTGTCTTGCTGTCTGTCTGCTTGTCTGCCTGCCTATCGGCCAGTCTGACTCAATTGTGATTAAATTGTGATTGTGATTAGGTCAGGGTCTGGAGCTGGTTTGAACCATTGAATAAGATGTTATGGAATATGATCACAACAAAAGCACATGAAAACAGAATAACAGGTAGAAGAGAACTTAAAGGATTTAACAGAGAGGAGGACATAGTGAGCCTATGTAAGGTAGCCTATCCTGGCCGGGACCACCGGCCTAAGGTAGCCTAACTTGGCTGGAACCACCAATTTAAAGTAACCTAACCTGGTCGGGACCACCGGCCTTAGGTAGCCTAACCTGGCTGGGACCACCAATCTAAAGTAACCTAACCCGGCAGGGACCACTGGCCTAAGGTAGTCTAACCTGGCCGGGACCACCAATCTAAAGTAACCTAACCTGGTAGGGACCACTGGCCTAAGGTAGCCTAACCTGGCCGGGACCACCAATCTAAAGTAACCTAACCTGGCCAGGACCACCAATCTAAAGTAACCTAACCTGGCAGGGACCACCGGCCCAAGGTAGTCTAACCTGGCCGGGACCACTAGTCTAAGGCCTCTATGAAGACAAGGAAAATCCCTCAAAAACCCTATAGGAGAAGAAATGGAAGAAACCTTAGGCGGGCCAATTTTAAGAGGCTCCTTCCACCAGGACGGCTGGGAATATATAAGATGAAAATATAGTGCATGCGATACAGTTATGCGTATCTAGTTCAGTAGAATGGGTCTGTGTACATGGTCAGCCAGGGCCTCTATAGATCAGAGTATGTAATGCAAGCCATATGGGTCAGTGTCCTCAGTCGACCAATTTTTTATCGTTTAATTGTAGCTGCTTTAAAGGCAGAGAGCATGATACCAGTAGAAAGTGAAGTGTTGACAATGTTAAGCATTGGGGGTCCTAATAATGGAACGAGTTCTTTAATTCCCCCAACCATCCTCCCAACCATCTCCAAGCAGCTTGATGTTCCTGTGACTGCAGTTGCAAATATTATTAAGAAGTTTAAGGTCCATGGGACTGTAGCCAACCTCCCTGGACGCGGCTGCAAGAGAAAAATCGACCCCAGATTGAACAGAAGGATAGTGCAAATGGTAGAAAAAGAGCCAAGGACAACTTCCAAAGAGGTACAAGCTGAACTCCAAGGTCAAGGTACATCAGGTTCTGATCGCACCATCCATCGCTTTTTGAGAGACAGTGGGCTCCATGGAAGAAGACCCAGGAGGACTCCACTTTTGAGAGAAAAACATAAAAAAGCCAGACTGGAATTTGCTAAAATGCATATTTACAAGTCACAATGCTTCTGGGAGACTGTCCTTTGGACAGATGAGTCAAAACTGGAGCTTTTGGGCAAGTCACATCAGCTATATGTTTGCAGACGGAAAAATGAAGCTTTCAAAGAAAAGAACACCATACCTACTGTGAAATCTCAAGACTATCAAGACTATCAAGACATTCTGGAGCGAAACGTACTGCCCAGCGTCAGAAAGCTCTGTCTCAGTCATGGGTCATGAGTCCTCCAACAGGATAATGACTCAAAACACACAGCTAAAAGCACCCAAGAACAAAACATTGGACTATTCTGAAGTGGCCTTCTATGAGCCCTGATCTGAATCCTATAGAACATCTATGGAAAGAGCTGAAACAGTCTGGAGAAGGCACCCTTCAAACCTGAGACAGCTGGAGCAGTTTGCTCAGGAAGAGTGGGCCAAACTACCTGTTGACAGGTGCATAAGTCTCATTGAGAGCTACAGAAAATGCTTGATTGCAGTGATTGCCTCTAAAGGTTGTGCAACAAAATATTAGGTTAAGGGTCCCATCATTTTTGTCCATGCCATTTTCATTTGTTTTTATTTAAAATATTCTGTTGAATCAAAAATCAGAAGCAAAGTCTGATTTCTATTAAATAGGGAATAAACAATGATGGATGCCAATTACTTTTGTCAGTTTCAAGTTATTTCAGAGAATATTGTGGGTTCTTTTTTTGTGAAAGGGTGCCAACAAATTTGTCCACGTCTGTATGTTGCATACGTGATTGTGTGCTACATCTGTCTATTCCAACTCCTTTACAGATATCAGCAGCCCCCCCTTCAGCGAGCTCCACCACTCTCCAGCCCCTACAGCCACAGTGAAGGTAAACCCCTCCCTCATGTCTGTCCTTCCCCCCATCAGCACCGGCCAGGACGCCCTCAACTGTGCAGTCTCTTCCAGAGACTCAGGTCTCCGGGTGGGAGAGAACCAGGAGGCCAGGCCTTCGCTGGAGGTCTGCCCCCATGTCTACCACACCATCAAGGAAAAGGGGGGCGGTAGGATCGCCTTTATGGTGGAGCCAGGCGTTTCATCAATACAAAATCGCCCTAATTCAACAACCAGTCCTGAGCCACCTTCTGCACAGGAGGAGGGCATCGGTGCACCTGGCGCTCGCCCATTGGTGGAGGAAGTGGAGGAGGATTTGACTGACAAGGGCTGGAATCCAATGTATGCAAAGGTCAGCAGGAAGGGTCAGCAGGAAGGTGAAATGCCCCCTCCCCCCGAGGAGGACGAAGAGGAGTGATCTTAACGACGACTGCCTGACAGGAGTACAGAGTAGGAAGGATGAGGGATGAAGAACTCTGGTCCAGATTCACTACGATTGTGTTGTGGAGTTGGTGGTGACAGCACACTATATTGATTCACATGGCCTTGCCTACAAATAAATATTATGTGGCAAAATAATGAGATCAGCTTTCCACTCATTATGCATGGTTAGTGAACAGCATGGCTTTCTGGTTTGGTCATTATAGTGTGTGCCCTTTCCTGTGCAAACTTTAGTGAATCTGGGCCTCAGTCTTAATATATATATATAGTATATAATGTATAGTATATTACAGTATGTTAACAGATGGTAACGCTTTAATTGATTCTCATACTGATTGACTGAGCTCTTCATATCAGGACTATATGTATATCGCAACATAAGCTGCCAAGGGATTTGTCTGCATTTATTTTGTGTCAATAGAATTGTTGCTTGACTAAAATAAAATTGGTGTTTTGAGTTAATTTAGTATATTAAAGTTGCTATCAAAATTTCTATCTATTAAAATGCATTAACTCATTAAGTTTGAATCTTTAATAACAGGCCCTTTTACTCTGGAATGGGCAAGGAATTGATTTTACTCTTATTTACTGATATGGGATAAGTGCCAGTTGTAACAGGAATGCTTTTTATCCAAACTAAGCACTGTCTGTTGACATTAGCTGTACATGGAGATTATTATGTAGGGTTATGTTTGTTATAAGCTATCCCATGGCTCTCCTTGCTTTGGCCGTCGCCTCCGTCATTTGGATAGAAAGCCACTGGCAATGCACAGGCCATCGCGTTAACCCAAGATACTCCTGTGATAGCGAAGCCCCTTAGATAGATAATTAAGTAGTTGTTGTAGTATTCTTGTAGTCTGTTGTGACTCTGATTTTAGTATCTCTAATCCGAATGTTTTGAAGTATAATCATATCACACTTGCCTCCTGTTAGGCTTTGATCCTTATTGTAAATGTTACATTCAGGGCATGGCAATACGCAAAAAAATGTTGTACTCTCAAGAATTTCAGGACACATTCATCAGTAGTGCACCTCAGGATCATCGGGAGTTGCAGCCTTTTAAGCACTATACACCCTCCCCATTGGCAGGCCACCGCTGGGTGATCAGTCCACGGTGTGTGGCCTGTAGTTAATTAAGAGAGGGTTAATTAAGAGAATGCTACGTAAGTAGGTCAGTAAATTAGTCTTGCAGTCTTTGTCCAGTTTCAAAGTAGGTATCAGGATCCAAACAACTGCAGGCCTAGGTCCCATTGCATCCTCACCCCGTCAACCTAAGCCAGACTGGGGGTGCAAATACCCCTTATCCAGACAGACAAGGTTAACACTGCTAGGTTTCCACCGCCTGCCCAAATAGGGTTGAAGACAGGGTCTCTTCAAAACAAGCTAAACAATGCCCCAGGGGGTCCTAGGGATCCCCCCTGTGGGACAATCCGGGGGTGGCTGGACCCCACCAGTGGCCTGGATGCTTTTCTGGTGACCCTAGTGAGAACCAGCCCCCAAGCTACAAAAGGCCAGAGCCCCAAACCAGCAGGGGTGAGGTGGTTGAGGGCTTCTCATCACCCCTCATGCTTCTACTGATTCAAGGAACGAGAGATCCCGTTATCCTAAGGAGATCCCAAGGTCTAGGTCAGCAGAGAGGTAGATCACCATTTAAGCTTTTCAACATAGGTAGGCGAGAACTACTGGTCACCAGAAATCGTAAGTGCATCTCCTCCCCAAACAAGCACAGAGCAAGCTAAGAGCAGAACCAGTGCTACTTCATACCTACCTTTATAACCAGTACCTACCTTATATTTAAACAAATTAAACAAATAGGCAAGTGCTAAGAGGAAGGGTCAGGGTAGTGTTTCTTGAAGAGGTGGGATTTCAACCTGCGGTGGAAGATGGAAAGGAAGGAAGGAAAGGAACTTTATTTGTCACATACACATACATGCAGTGAAATGCTTTTTTTCTCATACCCCTGACTAGATACACACACAACCTATTACACCACACACATGCATTTTTCAGGTCAGAGGTCAGAGCGCAGGCGTCAGCCAATGAACAGCGTGCCTGGAGCGGTTTGGGGTTAAGTGCCTTGCTCAAGGGCACTTCGGCAGTGTTGGTGGGCACCGTAGCTGTGACACCAGTCATTTTCGGATCACCAGCTCACAGCTGGAATACACCCCCCTGTGGTGCCGGGGATCGAACCAGCGACCCTCCGGTCACGGGTCGGTCTCTCTAACCGCTAGGCCAACCTGCCGCAGCGACAGCAGCGACTCTGCTGTCCTGACGTCAGTGGGGAGTTCATTCCACCACTGTGGGGCCAGGACAGAGAAGAACCGTGACTGGGTAGATCGACCCCAGGGGCCTCGGAGCAACAGGACAACCCGTCACCTCGAGGCAGCAGACAAGCTGCAGCTTGTCTGGTGTTGATGGAAGCTCTAGAGGTCTGATGGAAGATTCCGGGGCAGCAAGGAGGGAGTTGCAGTAGTCCAGGCGGGAGATGACAAGAGCCTGGATGAGCACCTGCGCTGTCTCGTCAGTGAGGAAGGGGCAAATCCTCCTGATGTAGTAGAGTAGGAATCTGCAGGAGCGTGTCACTCCATTAAATGTTTTTATGACTGCACGAGGTCCTACACCTGAGCACTTAAGGATGTTTCAGTTTGAGACCTATAATTTGATACCAATTTTATAACAAACGCAATTATAGAACGCCCATAATAGCACAATGTGTGGCCACAGCCATTTTTCCTTGTTTTTCACCAATATTTCCTCATGACAGTAACAGTCCTAACAGTCCCATTAAACAAATATTCTCTAGGGTGAGACCTATTGTTTGATGCCAATATCATGGCTACTGGAATTCTAATTTGC
The DNA here is from genome assembly GCA_900323365.1 of Monocentris japonica. Lineage (NCBI taxonomy): Eukaryota > Metazoa > Chordata > Actinopteri > Trachichthyiformes > Monocentridae > Monocentris > Monocentris japonica. The sequence goes on along the minus strand of OOFE01021698.1, from coordinate 4,743 downwards.
CTGCAAAACGTAAAAGCGCATAACTCCATCCATTAGGGTTAGGGCTTCATCAGCCCTGATGGTCCTAGTACACTCTTCTATCTTGGGTTTAGGGGTCGGTTAAGGTCAGGGGTTGGGATTGGGGTTAGGCTGTATTCAAAATATCTCTACAAAACTATTAGATTTAATTGACAGGCAGAAAAATGTCTGGAGATCTGAATTAAAACTGATCTGTATGTTTGAGTTACAAAGTGCTTTACAATCAATAAGGGAACAATCAATGGAAGCCAATGAGCGAATGTAGAGATTGTCAACATGGGGGTTTGAGGGGACGTGAGATGATTTATGAACTGTGAAAAAAATATTGTAAACATGCAAATTATGTTTTTAATTTTTGTAATAAATAAATTTATTTTCCTGTGAAATCTGAGTATTGAGTATTGTGGCCTCTCGGCTTCTTCCAATAATTAATCAGGTAAAATATCCAGAAAAGGAAAATAAAACTCAAAGATCATGTTTCTGTTTCTGTAATGTCAGTGACTCACGTTGCTGTTGCAATCAATGGATGTGTGTGTGTGTGCGTGTGTGCGTGTGTGTGTGTGTGCTGTGACACATTCAGTCACTTTGGCAGCAGGGTGGGAAGGTTAGAGGAAGTGATACATAAAAGAATACATGCACACATGCACGTCTACCTGCCCCACCCGAAACCGCTAACACACACACACACACACACACACAGATCAGACAATCCCATCACATCACCACTAAATAATACCTCTCATTCACAGACCACACTGTTGAGAAATGGTCTCGAGAAGAATGCCAAACATCAGAGGCTGACAGTGTGGGAGTTAACTGACTGACAGACGGACGGACGGACAGACTGCTACCTCTGTTGTCCACAGGCAGCAGGGAGAGAAGATCAGATCAGATGTCAACTAACCAGGCAGAGACGAGGAGATTAGGAGATGCTACTGAGACATGAGGCCTACACAGAGACAGACAGAGACAGAGACACATAGAGACACACAGAGACACACAGAGACACACAGAGACAGACAGAGACACACAGAGACACACAGAGACACATAGAGACAGACAGAGACACACAGAGACAGACAGAGACACACAGAGACACACAGAGACACACAGAGACACACAGAGACACACAGAGACACACAGAGACCCTGCTCTCTACCCGGGTTATTCCCGTGTCAGACTCGGCTGCGGTGTGAACGGGGCGACCTGGGTTACGCAATTGACGGGAACCTCATTGGTTAAGATCAGAAACGCATTAGTATGAACAAGGAGCGTTTCAATAGCTTCTGTCCATTCGTGGGGAAGAAAAAATAAAGTGACAAATTACTGGGCTATCTACGGCTACAGATATAAAGATGGTGACACTGGTCTTGAATGAGTTCAACACGGAAACAACCCATGTTCAGTAACCCGTGTAAATCCCGGGATTTGTGTGTGAAAGGGCATTAGAGACACCTGGAGCAACAGCAACACAAAGCCACTCATCCACAGCATTATTTAATAATGTTTATTACGTTACTTACTCAGCTTTCAGCTAACGCTGATGGATGCAGCGATATCAAGCTCTATATAATTACTACAGGCAACCACAGTCCTGCAGGTTTTCATTCCAACCAATCACTACACCAGCTGATTTCACTAACTAGTTCCTCCTCTCTGGTTGAAGGTGGTTAGTCAGTGAAATCAGCTGCTCTCAGACCCAGCAGGCACATGGCTGCCCATCCCTGGTGTAGAGAACGTTTAGGCTCTAGACTTTATTGTCTCTAATGGGAAATTTGGTGTGAAGGAGGCATGCAATAGGAAATATCCTCACAATAGAAATATAGAGACAGAAGAAACACTGGAAAGAGCAGAGAAGTGAATGCACAATACAATACAATCAAATAGTAACCATCATCATAAATAGGATGTCTGTGTGTGTGTGTGTGTGTGTGTGATTAATGTCATCATAAACACCATCCGCAATTTGGGTTAGGGTTGTGTGTGCATGTGTGTGTGTGTGTGTGGGTGCGTGCCTGTGTTTGGGGTGGAAACGGTTTGGTTGCGTGCACTACGTGTGGACAGAGCGAGAGAGAAGGGGGGTTATGTAATGGCATGGAAGCGCGCGCCCCGCCCACAGCAGGTTGCAGGAGGCTCGTCTTTGTTATGGTGAGTCTGTTGCTGTACGTTAGAGTTAAACAATACGGTTGAAAAAAACCCAAACCCACAACAATCACTATAATACTCCTATAGTATTCCTACAGTAATCCTGTAGTTGTGGCTTTATATTTATTATTATTATTATTAACTTTCAGAGCCTTCCAGAGTATCCAGGGCATTTAACAAGAAGTAGAAGAAAGAACAAGAACAACTAGGCTGATAAAACATTTATAAAACAGGGCCACAGTTGGACATATGTTCTATAATGTATTAGCAGACTACTAGAGAAGTCCTAGCTGTGACCTCTGACACTTTGGACCAGAGAAGACTGGAGGACCGAAAGGAGGCCTGCAGTCTTCTGACTGCACAAACTCGGTAAACAAGCCCCAGAGTGGGGGGTGTGCTGGAAAATAGAGCTGGGCCAATCAGCTGCAACTTTCTTCCCACGTGGTTCTCTTGTTTACTACGAGCTGCAAACCAGCGAAGAGGCTGCTGGAAAACCTGGAGAGGATCTCCTGTATAGTAATCCTATAATAAACCTTACACGGATGCCACACATATATCCAGCACTGCTATAATATTACTGTACAACTAATGTATACCACAGAAATCATATAGTATTATTGGATGTAAAAATACTATAAAGTACAATAAGGTCATTATAAACTACAGGAATAGGAAAGGAAAGGAAGGAAGGAAAGGAACTTTATTTGTCACATACACATACATGCAGTGAAATGCTTTTTTCGCATACCCCTGACTAGATATATACACACACAACCTATTACACCACACACATGCATTTTTTCAGGTCAGAGG
>OOFE01021696.1:0-19388 GCA_900323365.1 Monocentris japonica | reverse complement strand
CAGACTTTCCAGCCCTGGGCCTTATCTACCCAAACAATGTCTACAGACCTTATTCCAGCAACCTTTTTAAAATGTCCTTCCTTCCTCCGCCGTTGAGTCAAACTTGACTCTCTCAGATCCTCTGATGTTTGCAGATGCCCTATAGAGTGAATAATAACACTAGCAGTTTGAATGGCTGAACATTTAACACCTCACTTGGTCACAGTAACACAGCAACTTTGGCTGCAGCTTTCCCTTGCAATATGTCTGCATTGATGGCAATTCTCCTTGATGAGGCAGTAATGCGACTCACGCGTGTGCAGCTGTGTACTTCCTCTGTGATTTGGCCAAAAAAGGTGCACACTTGGAAGCAGGTTTTCTATGTCCTCTGTCCTAGGAAACGTTCGGCCTAAATTCGTCAAGGCGACGGGAGGTCAAATACATTATGAATTAATATCGATGTCCCCCAGCGTGAATCTATCCTGAATCTATCCCACGTCCCTACTGCAACAGCTGCTGTTGTTATTCTTTCTCAAATGTTGTAAAGGAGACATAGACATATTGCAACAAAGGAAAAATGATCAAACGACTGAATATCTGGCAAGCCATCACCTCCTGGCGGCTAAAAAGTGAGGAGAATTTGAATGAATGAATGTGTTATGATGTATTACATGCAGATTATGAGCCCATTATCAGCATAGACAAACTTTTCTTCCAGGATAATCAGCAGACAAACATCAGAAAATCACATCCGATTGAATATCATGTCAATAACCAGCCCCCTGAATCTGTTGCACATTGCTTTACTTTCATCATGCTCTATTTACAAAAATGATCATGCACTCAAAATGTGCTCATAATGTGCTTATGATGCCTTATGAGCACCACTTCAAGTAAAGAGTTAACACATTTTCTCTTAAGGGTGCAGAAATCGTGTAGGAATAGTTCCTAGTTGCATTCAATTAATTGTTACATGAGACCTAACAGTACTGATTGATCATTGATTGATTGGTTGTCACTGTATTTTAGCTTCCAGTATTGGTTTTAACTTTTGTGATATGCTTGTTCATGCGTAAGTGATGGTTTATTGAATGTACACAAACATCCTTCTCAACATGAAACCCTCCAGACCACTTTTGATAATGCACTTAATGAAAGAGGGAATTTGTCACAGCTCTATTTTAAGGGAGCTGAATTTTCTCACTAATTCCCAATGTTCTAGGATGTGTAAGGGACGTCTTCACACCATGCACCATCCTTGGTTTCCATGACGACTGTGATCCCTGTATGATAATCGGATTCCTTCTATAGCTGTGAAAACACTCATTCCTGCCTGATCCATGAAAATTATAACATGAATTCACAGTGAGGAATTTGACTCCACGACCAAAATCACCCAAGAAAAAATGCTTTTGTAACCGAGCCAGCCTATAAAGTCAGAGCTCGGTGAGCCTATTTATAACTACCCCAGCAAGATGGGTATCAGTGCCAATGATAGCAGCATTGGCCACTATAAAAACTATGCCGTTTTTTTTTTATATATCATGGAGCAGTTAAGCCATATACTGAACAAGAACAATAGGGAAACTCTCAGCAACAGTAACTGGGATAGATGCGGAACAATCCATTTTGTTTTTGCTGCACCACAGTATTAGAAAATGGAGTGGAAAAAAGAAGAGTAAAAGAAGAGCATTATTGAACTGACTTCCTTTCAAATTACATTCTGGAGGCTGAAGAAACACAGGAGGCCATTTGACATAGCATGTTTTTGTGTGGCTTTGTGTGTATTTCTATCAGAATCACCCATTGCAAGGAATTCTGTGAAGCAAGATAACCAAGTTTAACCAGAGGATCAATAATTGACTGCACAACAGCCATACTGTTTCTGCAGTTTAAGTTCTTTTTAATATTGGTTTTTCAGACCCTTTTTGGCTGCAAAATGAAAAGCAGGACTGCATAAAGGCCCCTTGCCAGCACAGTCTTAGTCTTTCACATTTATCTCCAGCTCAGAGTATGACAACTATAGATCCCCTCTCCTTTGCACAAGACAAATGACCTTATTACCACAGAGGGCCATTCAAAACAGGATCATGTCAAGCATGGCAAAATGCTTCTGAGGAAATACAGACCTGCTCTCTGAGGCATCCATTGTTTCTCAGCGAAAGGCATCAAAGGCACATTTTAGAGCGTGTTTGGGCTTTCAAAAGCCATCAAGAGGATCATCCAAAACTGCTAGTGGACACCAGTGTCAGTATCTATATATCAATACTGTCCAGACGTTTGTAACAGAGCGCCTTCTAGGGAGACCTACTTCCTGCTGAGGACACATTTATTTCACCATAATGAAGTTTTTTCTGTGTACTGACTAAGATATGCCTGGTGGGCAGCACTCGATCTGTGGTTTACTGTGTGTGTGCGTGCGTGTGCATGTGTGCGTGCGTGCATGCATGCGTGTTGTCATAGCGCTTAGGGGGCAGGGGAGAGAGGCCAGGCACGCAATGTTCTCCCTTATGGGAAATTAGCTTCCTCATGCATAAGTACAGGATAGGACAGGATACCTCGGATTTATTTTCCTCTGCTACGAACATAAAGTCCTTAGCATCATCGACAGATTACTGTAACTCGCCGTGCTAACTAATTCATGTTTGCAGATGTGCGTGAGAGAACATGTTTGGTGCTGTGAAATGGTATGACAATTCAACTGCTCGATAAGCATACCAGCTTATCGAGCAATTTGAGGGGATCACACTGACCTCCCCGCTTCAGAGGTCACTGTTATGTGTAGTCCTTTTTAAAAAGTGGAGTTCATTGATTTGGATGTGGACAGAAAAAACAGTCGAGACTAATGAGCCCAACAAGCATTAGTGTCCAATCACAAACCATCAAGCTTGATTCATAATGCCAGACCATAATAGCATCATTGATAGGCTGATAAATCATCGTATTTGCGTCAATCATCCAAAATAGGCTTGCTCTTTACAGTATAATGGGCACTGTACAGTCTACAGATCCGGGTTCTTGCTTTGTGGAAGGGAAAATAGTGGGGATGCTGGGAAACACGGCTCAGCTATTAGAAATGGACTGGACATAAAAGTTGCACTAGGCAAGATTTCTATGTAAAAATACACCCGTCTTATCAGCCTCAGTCACCAAGTGGGGCTGTAATAGAGGAAAGTGTCCTGAGTCCCAGTAGATTTTCTGTACTTGCTCAAATTAAATTGTGGTTTCAGATAGGGTAGCCACTCGTCCCATACTTGACTGATGAAAGTGAGACTAGCACAGTTATGAATAATAATGAAAGCAGTTTCATTTTAAAAAGTGACTAGATAGCGAATTTGATAGGCAAAACTAGAGCGGGCAGGCAGCTCTCTCTCCTCCTCAGTGTGTGATGGTGTGTGCGTCCTCATTGGCTGTTGCCAGGTTGTCGAGGGGTGGCGGGAGCAGGACTGAGATTTAAAAATGGCCTGTTCGTCTTCTTCAAGCCCTTCTGTCCAATGCAAGAGTTTGTAAGTTTGTAAGAGTCTGTCCGTGGCTTGACAGTGTGTGAGAGAATGAATGCAAGGCAACCTGTAGTGTGACGCAGGGTATCTTCTGTCTTCTGCGACATGCTTCAGGAAATGGCCATAGTCAAAATGCAAGAGTCCAGCAATGTCCAGAAATTTCAGCCGCCACAGGCTGATATAGTAGTGAGATGACACTGGTCAGTTTTTATTTTATGATTGGATTATGATCTGATCTTTAGCCGTCCATTTGGCTGTGTCATAAGGTCATGTTGCAGTACGACACACTGGAAGAGTAACACACTATGTAGGTCTGTTGCAGAAAATGTGCTGTTTGTAACATTATTCCTCCTTACATTGTGTACAATCTGTCACTGAAGGAATGTGATGAATGATCATAATGATTCCAGTGTTTATGATTATTGATACTGAACAACTAAACAATGCTTAACTAACCGTGGAAGTGACAACGTTCCTGTCTCAGTGGTTTTAATGATAATACAGTCGACACAATTCATAAATACACAGGTCATACATTTATGAACGAGAGCCAGAAAGAGAGAGAGAGACAAAGTAAATAAATAGTTTCTATTCAATTTAACTTTATTTGTATAGCACTTTTCATAAGCACTTAATATGTTTTGCAGCTTTATTTTAAAACGTACACAACAAAGACAGGGGGAAATAAGGGGAGAGGGCTTTCAAAGGAACACATGTTGTTGATGATGATGTTTTGCATCATCATTTTGCATTTCTGATTAACTGCCCTCAATATTTTTGTAATCAAAAGACTATTTGACAATGTAAATATATATCTGGGTGTCTTTCATTTGAAATTAGTATTTTGCTTTGACTGGCTTACTGTTGGGGATAAACTCGGGATTTGGCTAAATCCTTCTCTCAAATGTCACCAGAACTATCACCTGTCACCACTTTTTCCAAACAGTCTCCTCCTGGGGGACGATGGCCCCCAGACCTCACTAGCAGATTATGTGCTCCGTATTTTCATTTTATAAAGGTGGCTACCCTAGAGTCAAGTACAATCACTTCATCTAAAAGCAAAATATAAACTCCTGAACATCAGTAAGTAAGGGCTCTGTCCCGAGAAAGCCGGACTCCCCAACATTAGGTATTTTTGCCTCTCTCGTCCCTTTGATATCCTTTGATATAAAGCGATAACAGATCGGTCGGGGGGGTTGCTAAACATTAGTGTGCTGTGTGCCGTTTACCAATAGTCACATTAGGTGTCATATTTTCAAACAGTTCCCTCTTGCAAAGTTGCCTGGTGCAGCTTTGAAACAAATAGGGACAGGTCACCTGGTTGTGAATGTCCTGTTGTGGTATCCTTTTCCCTCCCCATTCTTATCACAGCTTTACCTCTTTTGTTTAGCTGCTCATCTCAGCGACTTATTGGATCATTCATCCTGGCTTTTGCCCCTCAGGTGAGCCACGCTCTTCACTTGGTGTTTATGCAGCTTGTCAACACCTGACAGGGGCGAAGTAGGTCTGGCAGTTGGTTTCCTTTGGCTCGATCAGTCTGGACTGTCAGTCCACAGCTGAAGGTCGGACCAGGGTTACCTCACAGTCTCAATTCAAATATCAGGCCAGTTTAGGAGAAGATTTATGGAGGAACCAGCAGCAGACATCTGGAGGGACATGAGCGATGCTGAGAACTGACTACTTCTCAGGTAGAAATCAAAGGATACAACTTTAGGTGACAATAATTGATGATGTTGGAGAATTGTTCTGTCTGTTCTCTTTTGGGTGACCATGTAGTGGGGCAAGTGTTTCATATTCCATTTCCCCATACCAGCAGAACTCAAAGTGACTGCATCCCGTTTATATAAACCTGACATCATCAGTGAGGCAGGAAGGAAGTGATTATCCTTCGTATTCTTCAGCCCTACTTCCTGGCAGCACAACCATTTGCGTGCAGATTTTCAACAAGCCCACACTTCATAGACCTTTTCAGACACAGTTAAGTGCTACCATCCACGCTACTATTTTTTTGTTTGCATTTTCAAATCTTGTGTGAGTGCTCACAAAAGTTTTATCTGCGTCTTGGCTAAGCTCTTTAACAGAGACAAAATGGCTGTCATTTTTCCTAACACCACCTAATTCCTTTAAATGTCACAGGAACACATTTAGCTGGTGTTGAACAGGAGCAATGGTGTCAACCTGGCTGTGCTGGTTCCCTCTTGGGTGTCTACGTTTATGATGGATCTCATCTATTTGGTGAAATGGTGAAACTTTTGATTCTCTGTTTAATTGTGGAAGGATTTTTATTAATCATTAATAAAGGAACTATTACGTTTTGCTTTAGCACCTTCCCGGTAGCGATATCAAACGTACTACCTGCTGTGATTCACAGTGCTTTGTTTGTTGAGTTAATCTCACAGGGGCTATGTTGTCAGGAAACATTTGAATAGATTTTTGATTGTGTATCTCGCTTCTCATATTGGGACCTTTGGCCATCTAAACTGCCCCCCCCCCAAAAAAAATTGCTTGGTGCATCGCTACAGTCGTGTCGTCTAACAGTGGAGCGGTTTCCAAAGCAGCGCCGATATTTCTCCACACTCCCACATGGGATAACTAACAGCTTGTTCAGTCAAGGGTTATCAGCTGCAGATGGCTGAAGACAATAAACATGATCAAACATGGGGGTGGGTATTTTGAGGCAGTATGCCTTTAAGCCCTGTCATCGGATGATGCAATGCCATTTCTTTGTAACGTTTCTTTACATCCTTTCCTCTCAGTCGCTCTTGCACCTTTCTGATACCTTTCTGTGATCAGTACATGCACAGTACTGCATGTTGTTTTTAATGTGTTTAGGCTTGTTTTTGACCCTCTTCTACCAGTATATCATCATATCAAGCATCAGGGCTTATAATTGAATGACCTCATTCCTAATAGTGGTGGCACACCTTCTTTACTGACCATAAACAATCTAACTTGTGTAATGAGATTTGTGGCCTGCCCCTCACTTTTAATGGCTCCTATAAATCACCTATTTAGGAGCAGCGCTAAGCTCAGGGCTAATGCTGAGGCTCAGCCTTTCTCTCCCCTGTTCCCTATGGTGAGCTGCCTTCAAGCAATTGTGTCTAGTAATCATGATTAATTCTGTTTACCTCAGCGCAATCATTATAGAGAGCGGCCCCTGTAATTTTAGTGGACAATGTTTCACAGGTTGCTCACAGGTTGACCTCGATCTCGCGCTGCTCTTTCCTCCCAAGGTTACCGGCATTCAGTAAGTTAGAGCAGAGCAGCGACTCTCAATAAGGTCGCACACGTCTGCTGCGGTTTGTTTTCGTATGCCGTCTCTCGTATTACGGCACAAACCGACTGGTGTCTGTATCCAGTTAGATTACAATAACACCGTCTGCCAGTCGTTGTACGGGGTCCAGGGCTCTCAAGGTGACTGAAATACTTCACCGTTTCAAAGAAGATTACTCAAACAGCAGAGATAATAGAGCATGTCACTTTTATTTTCAGGACGACAAAGAAAAAATCACTGCAAATAAGAGTGTGTGCTCTTCCACAGAGCATCTCCATTTGCCTAATGACCACGCAAGAGAGGGTCCCACTTCAACTACAATGCCGCCTGATTGTATGGTCCTCAGCGTCACCAGGGATGGGTTGCGCCGGCCCCCGGCTTACTTGACGTCAATTGAAACTCTTTTGTTCATAGATAATACCTCAAAGACAGCATTTCTCTTATATAATCTCTCTGCAGCTAAGCCCCCTCATTCACCTTATCCACTTGCACATCGCAGATGGAAAATGGGGGAAACAAATCAGTCCATTTTGTGTGATTAGATAAAGGCTGTTTGACATCTCTGATGAGGCATTGTGAAGGTTCTTCTGTCTTACTTTAGTGAGTTGAAATAATAAAAGCGTAATCACCGTAAGAAAGTTGCACAAACGGTGCTTTTATAAACGAAGAGTAATGATGTAGAGTAATGATAAAATCACTTTTGCCCTATATAGGAAATGATCTGTCTCTATAATCACAGTTAGTCAGAGCTGATTGTACTATCAGCAACAATTCCATATTTTCAATTTGACTTAATAATCCTATTTCCATTCCCATTGTCCTCTAAAGTCAGTGAACGGAATAGTGAACATTAAATTGATATTGCCCTACATGGGACGCAACAATGAGCTGTGAAAGTCTTTGTGGGTTCTTTAGAAAGCTGCTATAACAGAGATATTGTACCAGGTCATGCAGCTACACAGAGGAGATCAAGTTAGCTTTACTTTAAGCTATAGTGGATGTACCTTTTTTCACTGTACACCGGCTGTGTATACCACCTAGTGTAGGACATGTGGGTGATCATGATGGATAGTGTAATTGATTAATATTATTTATTTATTTTTTTTTATTGTAACAATGGTTACAATATTGTTTATGCTGCCCATGCTGCAGAACTCCAGACCATGAACAACAGAGACAGAAGAAAGCAAAGGGGAAAACCCTGAATGCTTGGTCCTGCCACTCCTTCCTACTCTGATCTCAAATGGAGCCCAGTAATAGACCAATTTCAGCTCTGCCTGGAGCAAACCAATCCCTTTATTCATGTACTCGGGTTCCTTCCTGTGTGGCAAGATTGCGCAGAGGCAATATGCTCTTTTCACAGGCAAAGGGAGAGACCCTCCCTCCCCGGTAGGGCAGACTGAAAGGAGACGGGGGTGTTGTGAGGTTGCTGGATGGGCACAGCACAGAGTCCACATTATGGATGGCAATGGACTGTTTTTATGCCTGACTTCTTCCCAACCTCATATTGTTCGTTCTGCAGGCTCACAGGCTTTGGTTAAAAGAGGCCAGGCCCATGGTTACAGTATATGGGTCCCCCTGGTGGATCAGGGCAGGCCCAATCACAGTCTGATCTGAGGTAATAAGCACCGCTCCATCCAGCTGTTCAGAGAGAGAGCTGAGAGGAGGAGGTAGGAGGAGAGTGCTGTACAGAATGGACCACTCTGGCCAGGGCTTATGAGAATGGGATGGGAATGGAGCAAGTGTTGACATAGTTTGTAAAACAATGTTCTAGAAATACCCCAAAAACACATTTTATAAAGCATTAGCTCCGATTGGCTGAGTCAGGCTGGAAGCCATTGTAAAATATCCAATAAACACACTTGTGGCTGCGTATTTGTCTGTTTTGCTTTCATGTGATCTCTCTTATTATTTCTACTATTCTATTTGCCCCTCTATTCTTATCTTTTTGTCTTCGTTTTTACTTTGAAATTATTTTTAAAAATGTATTTTATGGATGTGATGTTTGCACTTTTTAAAGTCTGTTTTAACGAAAGTGCAGTTAATTATAGTATCAGTATTATTATTAGCAGTAGTAGTAGTATTATCATTGTTAATATTAGTATTGTTTTCTCATCTTGCCAGTGGTCTGTCTCTATTAGAGTCAGTCCCTTGCTGTGGCCACACGGGTCCTGTCAGACGGGGAAGCAGCAGTGAGGCTTTGGACAGTGTGCTGATGTCGGCTGTGACCTCTGCTGGGCTCTGGTTTGGCTCGGTGTGTCGGTGGTCCGCTGGCCCTCTCTCTTCCTGATCGGATTGGGACCCATTTTAATGACACACCTGTTTGTCGATTCCCAGTTGAGCCCGACTGGCATTCTGCTAGTGCCAAGCTGGCTACTCTGCAGAGATGCCTCGCTGGGAAAACGTCCCTCCAGTCCAGCCACCAAAAATAAGAATTATCACAGCAGCCCATCCCGCCTCACATTGTCATCTCTCTGAATTCAGATTACCAAATGGCACTCATGCTTCGATAATTAAATGGCTAATTTAAATGTCCCCGTCTGTGGATTTTAATAAGACATTTAGAAAAATCAGGCCAAAACTGACCGGGTGGTAAACAGCTAAAGACAGTTGCCTGCTTTTCTTATGCTTCATGCACTCTGTTCTATCTATCCTATCTATTCAGTCGACTCTAGTGTTGTGAACCACTCATCAAGCACGTTTCCTTTGTGATGTTGTCGACTTTATCCAACTGCCTGGCTGTGGCTCAGTGCTTTCTACACAGCGATAGGGGAGGTGAAAAGCATCAGTATGGGTTGTGGACAGTTGCTGGGGACCGATATCAGGAAGGATTCCACCCTGGAGCTGGCCAGCCCTGACATGCCATCCTCCATAAGAGGAAGGTAATTGGCCTCTTAATTGCTCTCAGAGGCATGTTTCACCATGCCAGTTCTCCAGCCCTGCCTTCAAGGCTAGTGTCAGCCCTATGTGATCTGCCCTGAACACTAGACAGACAAGAAAAAAGGCAGCTCTTTTCCCCTGGCTTCCTCCTCTCACTATTCTATTCTAGTCCACCAGCCCTGTCACTCTATCTATCCACAACTCTGTTCGTCTCCCTTGGGGGGCACCCTTTCAGTTTTGTTTTTTTGTTTTTTTTCTCCAGCCTGACATCACAGTCAGTGAACTGTTAAATCAGACGCGGATCAATAGGAATTACATTGCTGCTGCTATTTTAAGCATTGTAATTGGAGACGGGTCAGAGTGATGATCTTGCCTGATATTTTTTTGGTTCTGGAAACTTAAAGGTGCTTTAATTAATCCATGACAATCCACTAACAACACTGATAGAACTTATCTCCTCCTACACAAGTCTTTGTCACAGCCCCCCCACCCCTCTTGACCCCCCTCTTGAATGTTGCCAAATTGTTTTTCTACTGATGCACTCTCCTGTAAAGACTAACATTCATGCAGCGTCAGTTAGCCATCACAAGGCTGTAATCATAGTCATCTCTGAAGGCTCTTGCACTGTCTCATTCGAATCCCTGTAGAATCTTCACGCTCGCTCTTCGCAAAAAGTGTTGATTGAGTGGCTCTAAAATGGGGGAGCGCTGAAACCGGGAGGCTCAGTGAGAAGCCATGACAGAGAGGCTTATATAGGAGGAGATTTCAGCAGCCCACATGGAATTAAGACATGCAGTGTAATAGGCTGTGTAGGGCGGTGTGGGCCTGATACACTGTGGCAAGGTGGAGTGTCAGGGGGCAGCTCTCTGTAAGGGAGGCAGAGTGGAGTTTTAGTCATACAATCTCAGAGGCAGAGTTGCTCTGGAGGCTGCAATGTTTGAGTTAAACCTCAACGGGCAGAGACAAAGAACCAGGTTTTTGGAGTACAAGTTAACTCACTGGCAAACGTAAATAGCAGAGTCTGGTCTGGTGTTGACCGAACTGAAGACAAAGCAATCTAAGGAAAGGTAACACAAGTCAAGTTTTGGTTAGTTATGGCAAAGAAAGAACGTTGGTCAAAATAAAAATAAATCAATCTCCATTTACTTCTTTTTTCATTTATTTATAGCTAGTATGGCTGGTTTGAACTTGGGAGGTCAGCGAGACTAACTAGCTAACCTAGATAACTTAGTATGGCTAGGTTGCATTTTTCTGTTTGCAGCAAGAGTGCTAGACTTCATAATATTAGCTTAATCCCTCTCTTACCCCCTGCCTTTTTCAATGGTTTTCACTTAGCCAGAAAAACTGGTTCCACACTTCACAAACAATATTATTTCTGCATCCAGAGCAGCTCTGCCTCCAAGAAATTATTATATAACTTAAACTCCAATCTGCATCAAGTAAAGTAGCAGGCCTCTTCAGCACCAAGGACAGCTCACAGCATCTCGAGACACATGCACACACACATACACACAAATCAAATCCTGGGGGCCAAATTGATCAATGGCGTACTTGTTTCCAAATCCCATAGACCTCATTATATTTCATTCACAAGACCAGGCAATATCCAAGATTCATTGAAGCGTTACTTGGACATGGCAGCGTCACTGGTGAGCCGCTGGCATGGCCACAGCCAAAAGTGATAGTTAACAGTGTGGGTCGCGCGGGGCAGGGGGGCTGTGCTTTTCTTGTTGTTGCCTGGAGGGGCCACTACAACAGATGTCTTGGTGTTGAGCCTTGTCATTTTCCCAGGGTGCGACAACAATGCGATCATCATGATTCTGATTCTGATTCCAGTTTGTCAGACCAGTGGAGTTGCTCTAGCGGAGCTGAGGGGGTTGGAGGTCGTGAGGCTGTCGACCTCATTACTTTCTGGTGAGAGAGTTTCTCCCAAATGAGAAAATCAAAACTCATGCTAATGCAGCGTCAGGGGCGCCTGATGGCAAACGATAAGCGCTGAAAAGATTTGTTGGTCACAATGCCTGTTTATTTCAATGTCACCCTCACAATGTTATCTATCACGCCGCCGCCACAGTCAATGAGTTCAGAGTCTCACTCTTCAAGTCACCATGGCACTTTGGAGTATGATTTACGAAGGCTGTTGTGTTAAATGCTAGTGTGCCAGTAAGATCTGACAACTGACAACTCAGTCTATTTCAGTGATAAATTGATGGAAAAGTGACACCATTTTTATTTTGAGGCCGTCTCATGTTGATATCGGTTACAAACATTGAATTCCTATTCACTGGACATTAATAGGGTGTTTTTATTTTGTTCTATGTCATTATTTCAGCTGTGTGCTGTAGCAAAATGAACACAGGTAAATTACAATTTTCCAACAATTCATTTGCTAGATGGACATGGGCTTCATGCTGTTGTTCAAACAAAGTGTGTGGGTGGAAATGCTATGACTGTTGTTCTGTAGGTGTATAAAAGGATGCACAGAGGGGGAAATGCTTTCAGAAGGAGAAAGCAAACACAGAAAAAAGCAGTATTAACAGATGCCAGGAGGACGTATGTTCCCTTAAAGACAGTTCTGTGGCATGTTCAATATAATCTGTAGCTTATAAACACAAGTTTATAAAAGTCAAGAGACCAAAAAGAAGGCTGCTGTCCTCTCATAACCACAACACGCTCCCCCATTGTTCTATCCCAGTCATGACTAATTCACATCTCCTTGAAATGACAGATCACTGACTCTCGTTATTTCTGGAGTTGAATTATTTGTCAACTTCTAATCACACTCTCTCATCACTCTATAACAGCTTTATCAGATGAGCAACCTATCAGCATTGTGCATGAGCAGTGATGGCGGCAGTATAGCTCAGGAAATTAGATGTCCTGGAGTGGGGAGGGTGTGTGTGTGTGTGTGTGTGTGTGTGTATGTGTGTGTGTGTGCTGAGTAGGGGGTTCAGAAATGCTATGACTCAAATGTCAGATCAAAGCACCAATCTGTTTCAAGTGTCAATTAGATTCAAGACGTGGGTGTTTGTAGGGAAGAGGTTCGGGATTAACTGATTTAATTCCAATATTTTTCCCGAAAGCTGATGTTTAGTAACCTAGATGTCACCGCACGTCAACAAGCATGCTCATGCTCACACACGTGTATGCAACGCGGTTGATACTGTGCGATATATAAGTTGAAATTCCCACACAAGGCTGGGCATATTCATTGTCAGTGCAGGTGAGATTTTTTTTAGACGCATGGTACTGGTGAGTAAAGGCTTCGTGGCTGGAGCCAGGCCATGGGTTTGAAGCCCGTCTCCTTAAACTCGCTCTTTACCAGTTGAGTTGCATCTTTTTCAGTTGACGAATCAGATCGTCACCTGGTGCTGCTGCGCACCAAACAGAATTATAAGGTCAGCTGCCAAGTGCTTTTGAAGGGGGCGTATGTTTGTGAGCAACATTAACAGCTCTGGGGACATCTCTTTTGACATGGGCACCACAGTAAATGACGAAGGCCATCAACAAATAATTAAGTGAATTTGCTCCATCTGCTGCCTGATCTGTAACCAAAGGAACAAGGAAGAACGCCAGGGTTCTTGCAGATGGAGATTTCCCACCTCTCCAAACACTCACTGTAGCCTTAAGAACTGTCGACACTCCTTATTTTAGCTGCAAGACCTGTGAGTACTTTGAAGTGTTGAGAAAGTTAGGTATGCTTAAGATGCTGTTCCACTCTGGTTTTCTCTGATCTAGTTGATGTGTTTTATATAAAGTAGCATTATATAATATGCACCTCCTGATATTTGCCTTGATAAGCCATGTCAGTTGTGATATCTGTACCTATGCCCTGCGGGATGCAGGAGGAAGGCGTGAAGGAGTGGGTGGGAAGATGAAAAGCGGGAGGAGGATGGAAGCCAAATAAAATAAAAGCTACAGGGCATGTTGTTCCCCTACTTGGCTCCCAATACTTTAAAGGCACAAACACTCACGTCTTTCCTATCCTACTGAGAATGTAAAGATGTAAAAATGGGACGACGGAAAACTGAACAACCTCCATGATATATGAATATGTCACATTACAGAGAGATTAAAGAAAAAACGCAGACATAGTTATTCTAGAATAAAGTGTCAGCACAGTTTGAAATATCAAACCAGGGTTTGATATTTGACAGAATGATCCCAGTACTCTCTATAACCCCTTGGAGTACATCAATCGCCCTGCTCTCAGACCTCTGTCTGCAGTGCCCTGGAGGGTCAGCCTTGCTCCTTGACCATTAAAATCCTGTCACTCACCTTCTATCTCTCCCAACCTGTCACTCTGCCACTGGTTGCCAGGCAGATTTCCCTGTAGGGTGCTCCTGGAGTCAGGCAGTGGTTGAGCAAAAAGCCTTCCCTTTTAACCGCATGACTCACGTACCTGTAGTCGCCCCGTGGCCCTCGGGGCCTTGCCTCCCACATCAGGCTGATTCCAATAGACATGACTCCCCAGGGACTGCTATATTAGCCCGGGTCCTCAACCACCCCCGCTGCCCCCTCCAGCCTCACCGCCAGCCAAGCACGCAATCAGGGCAAACGGTCGGTAAATGTGGGATGTGAGTTTTTTGAACTCCTGTCCCATCTATAATTGTATCTGTCAAACGTGCTAGAAAACAGAGTAAGTCAACCAGCCAACTATAGTGTTTGATCCCTGTTGTTTTTCTAAGAAACACGGGGGTAGAGAAACAATGGACTATCATAGCACTTGAGCAGCTTGTGTGTGAGTAATGTGTGAGTAATGGACCTTAGTGGCCAAATCTGAGCTCAATCCCAAAATATGACTGATACACTAGACACACGCTTTGACAATGCTTGTAACTTTCAGCACTGCAAGCATTGCTTTTTCATTTGGACATCATGGTGTGACTCTGGCATTAAAGTGGTTTTAAAACAGGCCTCTTAACGATTCTTTACTTAGACAAAGGCTTAAATGACATGTGTTGCCTAATTTAAAGTTTTGTGAGTGGGAATTGCTAATGGAGAATTATGAGGTGACGTACTGTGTAGAAAGACGTTGCACTTCCCTTTTAGCGAGACACTGAGACCCTGATTTACTAAGTTTGTGAGCCATGAGTGGAAAGCTGCCTAATAGTCCTGGTAAAGAAATGAAGCGTCTTTGCTCCTGTCATCGTCATGCCTTTGTAAATCATATTATTTTGCCCACATGATAGATTAATAATCGTAGGCATGGCCAGTTGAGACCACACTCAATTCAGTGACACTTTGCAACACCACCTCCCCTAAATTATTGTAGCCCATATGAGAAAGGTTTGTAAAGTCCTAAAGACTTTGCTCAAAGAGATCAGTTTTGCTATCATTGCTGCACAATGTAGGCATCATCAGCCGCAAGTCAGGCAAGCAAGAGAGGGGCTTTTTCATCCTAGAATCTCAAATCAAATCAGAGAACGCTCCAATTATAGAGGGACTTTAGGGCGCAAGGGTGCCTTGGTGGATTAGTCTTAAAGCTGAAGCATGCAATTTGTGTTTGCAATTGGCGTTGAAGGGAGCATTCGCCTGTGCAGTGCTCTTTTCGAGGGCTAGTTTGCACCACAACAACTTTACATACATTTCTTAGTGGATAGCGCTGCACTCTGGAAGCAACTGAGGTGCAAAAGATGTGCAATTTGCCCTCGCTGCACCATCTTAGTGAATCTGGACCTGTTTCTAATAGGCAAGAGAGGAGCCAGGGTATCAAAATTGACTCAAAATGTAATGTATGTATGTAAGTTCCCACCAGTTTCCCTCCACTGTGTAAACCTGCTCTCTACTCCCCAGGCCCAAGCAGCCCATCTCTCATTTAGCCTCTAGTTGACAAGCCCATTTTTCAGGGGGTGTGCCGCCCCCATTGCAATGTTAGTTAGATGAATAGACTGAACAAATCCACCAACGACTTGGAAAGTCTGTTGGACCTGTATGAGGAAAAAGAGTGGACGATAAGAGCTACTGGGATTTGAGACCACTAAGTCCTTCTCTCTGGCAGCCAACAAGGCTGCTTTTTTCTAACTTTCCCCAGCGCTTTAGAAGCAGTAATTGAAAATGGGGGAATCTTTGTGCACTGGCTTAATAGAGCTGTCTTGCCCTTGCTGCAAAGCGGGGTTAATAACTTTTTCCAGTTCCATTACCCCTTGAGATTGGCTTCAGGTGAGTAAAGAGGCTGCACTGGACAGGGGGAAGTGGCCTCAGGGCCTTCTCACCCTCCTCTTATCTCCCCTTACTGCAGTCAGCTCACCTGACAATCATTTGCACAGCTTTTTATATAAAGAAACTCCCCTATGCGTAACGTATGTGTACGTGTGTGTACTTGCACATGTATGTTCCCTCACGTGTGACCAAGATGTCATGTTACACTAGCCTCCAACAAATGATTGCCCAGCAAATTGTGGTGGGTACTTAACTGACAGCCAGCAATTAATGTCCCAGTCCACTAGTTCAGGTCCTATAAGTCACAGTTCACCTCCTCCTCACTCACGTTACCAGTGTCTAAGGGTCATGTGAGGCTTTTGGACATGCACAGTTCTTGATATAGAGCTACATTGATGCAACATTGTTTTGGTGGACTTGAGAGTTTCATTTTTTAAGGAGAATCTTTATGATAGTAGTAAACCGAGACAGGAAAGAGTCGGCGAGAGAATGAGAGAGGGACCGTGAGAGCACAGCATGATCTGAAGTTCAAACCCAGGTTCAGGTTGATGGTTCATGCATGGATTGGTTTGGACACTAGGATGGCCCAACAGATTCCGTGGCTACGTTTACATGCATGGAGTATTGGTCATACTCCGTTAAGGTCAAAATGTACCCATAACCCTGTGTGAGTCTGAGTTTGCACAGACGGCAGAAACCAAAAATGAAAGATGTTTACATGCCACAGTAACGTGTTTAATATCAGAGTATGCCATGCATCTTACCTGGGTTTCTCATAATTGGAGTATGAGCTTACCCGGGTTAATGTAACCAAGTTATGACCCAAAACCAGGTCAGGGACAGAATTCTCCATACTCCAAACATAGCCATGGTTATGTATTAATGAGTCTGTTTTACCATTGTTGCCAGATGACACTGATGTCCATTATGAAGGACAATGAGAATTGCACTTGTTTTTCTACATGTAACACTGTTGCCATAAAGAAAGAGCAAAATTCATTTCATAATGATCCTTTAAATCAAAAGTATTCCAAATTACTGAAATGCTCTATGATGCATGGCATCACCAGCTGAATGTCTCCCCAATTCAATATAGTGGTGTTAATTGTTTGAGGCAGTGCTGCGGTCTATTATGCACGCAAACACAAGCTTTAATTTGCTTTGAGTTTTTTTTCTATGCCATTTATTGTAATTAGACTGTTAGAGCTCCCTTTGGATCAAAACAAGTGTCCTTGCTATGATTATGAGTTTATCCGGATCTGTAAAGCAATTGCTAAGTGTCTTGCCAAGGATTACTTTGAACGGGAGGAACGCTTGTGCTTTCAACTTTAATCAAACCTGCAATTAGTCTGAAACCACTGAACACCTGTTAGCAGCTTAATGATCAAGATCGTCACAGTTAAGTGTTAGAGTGCAAATAATGTGGATTCATTAGGAGTTCAATGGGGTTTTATCCATAGGTGCTGGCGTCAAATGTATAAAAGAAAAGTATAAAAATGTACCACTTTTACCTGGTTCATCTATTTCCCGAAGAGGAGGAAGCAGAGTCTTGATTGGCCCTGCTTGTTTCGTCAAAGCACTCCCCTATTGATTCAAACTATCGATTCCAGCTCTAGCATTTCTGTCTCTCTTTCTCTCTCTCTCTGCATTTGATTTGTTCTTTGACAAAACATTTATACCCTGGTAGTCTCTTCTTGTTTAGGAGTCAAAAAAAGCAATGGTTTCTTTAAAATACTCACTTACTCTCAATGACAATTTTCAAGATTTGACAAGATTTGAATTTCCATTTCTCAAATGTTGACTTTTCTATTGAAATTTCAAATTATTAGATTTGAAATGTGTCAAGTTTACTTAAGCTTGACATAATTCTTTAAATTTTATGTTAAAAAATTGACATTTACCAGTAGCATTATGGGAATTGATGAATTGCTGGAATTGCAGGAAAACGTTTCTATCTGATGTTAATTTTAACAAGCTACAGGCTAAGTAATGCTAACTTACCAATTTCGTTATGTCTAACGTTCATACTGTCTGTGTCTGCATCTCCTCCAAAAGGATAATGAATTGGTACTTGTAGAGCTGCTCAGTCTTATTGACTCTACGCCTGTGGTGGCAGTGCATACATGTATTCAATTCATTTAAATTAGGCTGACATATAACAACTGCTGAATCATTTTGTGATAATTACCAGATAATTCTTGTTAAAATGGGTTTAGTGGGTGATTTACTGGGTGATTAACTCATCGATCAGCAAGACACCTGAGTGTCTTGCTGCTCTGGCCATACAGTGTTCTAGGAACTGCTTATAATGTTGAAAAAGATGATGAAATGGGCATTAGTGCTCCGGGCCTGGTGTCACCCTTGGGTTGGGCTGAATTAGCAGCTTTGTCATTTCCTGAAAACAGCATGGGCTGTAACGCCCGGCCCACTGAGAGGGCTGGCCAAAACTGGAACCTGTGGGGAGCAGAGGAATCCACATGACACCAACATAGTGTCCAAACATGAACTCAAATATGGAGTTATGAACATCTCTCGCATCTCAGCAGTAGATCTATCTGGTGCCTCTCTTTTTCTTTTTATTTCTATAGATCTATAGAAAGAAAGAAAGATCTATAGATTTCTTTCTCCATCAAATAAACTCTCATGCGTGTAAGGAGGGGGTTACAGCAGTGGAGGAGACCAGTGAGGGGAAAAAGATGAAGATGATGGAGGAGATAGAAGGAAGTATAGAGGGAGGTATAGAGACCAATGGAGCTGACCCAGTTAGAGAGTGAGAGAACGAGAGAGCAAAAGAGAGAGAGGTGATGGGGAGGAGCTGGGCGCCAGCACCACCAGTGTGGTTGGGGACCTGCTGGGCCATCTGGCGGCCCTGTAATTGGGTTGGGGTTTTACACCTGAGTGGCACACCTCAGGAGAGCTGGTTTGAGAAGCAGGAAGGAGGAAAGAAGAATTGTGTTGCATCCTGCAGTGTGGTAAGGGTGGGAATGACTGTGAAAGCTTACCCCAGAATCTGTTATCTTCCATATTTGTGTTTGATTTTGACTTTTTTTTTTGCCATTTTCAAGTTTTCGTCCCACTTTGATGCGGTACCTTACCACTCGAGTGGAAAGGAGGTGCTGCAAGTGTGACCGTAAGAGGAGAACACGGCCATTTTGTGCTAAAAGGACAACATATCTGCATCTTACCACGTGAATCAGTAAACATGGGTTGTGTGATGTACTATTTAAAACTGTCTGGAAGGGCAGATATTGGCTTTGTGTTGCAGTCGAGATACAGTATGATTGCATAGCGATGACAGCCCTCAGAAAGGGAAAAAGGTTTCTGTAAAGGAAAATAAGCTCTCTATCCACTCTCAATGATACTCCCTGTTCAAGTGGGTTGCCTACTGTGAGGTGTTGCAGACGATGGAGATAATATAAAGTTGTCATCTTATGCTTGAATGAACAAGTAGTCATTAAAGTGCAAATATGTGCTGAACTAATGCTTCATTTTTTTTACCAGGGATGCGATTCTTGATGTGAGCAAAACAGACGCTGTCAATCTTCAAAAAAGGTTAAAATACAGCAGCCTTCCACAATCCCAAAGGAATTATA
>OOFE01021695.1:4798-20174 GCA_900323365.1 Monocentris japonica | reverse complement strand
TCTGTGTGTGCATGTGTATGTGTGTGTGTGTGTGTGCGCCTGTGTGTGTGTGTGTGTGTGTGTGTGTGTGTGTGTGTGTGTGTGTGTGTGTGTGTGTGTGTGTGTGTGCGTGCGTGTGTGTGTGTGGGTATAGGATCTCTTTTAAAAAATGTTGCGTTCATGTGTCTAGTTGTATCCTTGTGGCTGGTACGCCGTCTCTCTCTCTCTCCTACTGACCTACAACATTTCTATCTCCAAATGAAATGAAGTCTACCACTTTCCTCCTTTGGATACTAGTGGAAGAAAAAGAAAAGGTAATGCACATAGAAAAGCCACAAACACATATAGATAAAATTAATGTACGATGCTTAAGGTTTGTTGGCCTCCTTCTGAACACGGCAGGAATGATGGGAGAGACAAAAACCTCGACTGAATTCTGAAAAAGTTGAATTTAACAATTTATCTGACATTGTTATCTTTGTTATCATTATCTTTCTTGTTCATTTATTTGACAAGAACCAGGGATGTAGAGGAGGGCAACCCACCTATTGATTATAGTTTATATTGGTGGTTGTTTTCCTCATGATCATCACCAACTGGAGTTCATAGTTTGCCCACCTTTTTTATTTACCACTACATCACTGGTCGCAGGTATGCCTTGCAGTTGCATGCCACCAGCATGCCACCAGCATGCTCTCTAAACCTAAAAGTAAAGTAACTAACCATACAGTTAAAATAGGAGCTTTCATGTGCAGTAAGAAAAGAGAGAGAGAGAGAGAGAGAGAGAGTCAGCATCCCTCCAGTGTTCCCTGACAGCCCTGGCTTGGCACAATATAACATTTCATTACAATCCAATATGGAGAAATCATTTGAGGGGGGAGTTTTTCACATGCCACAGCCTGATCTGCTGCCTGTATCAAGCTATTTCTGACCGGATTCATGGACAGAAAACCAGGATTGCTCCCTCGCTCCTTCCCTCCCTCCCTGCCTTCCTGCCTCCGTGCCTCCCTCGGTGGTGGATCTAAATGCGGGGTGGGATCTTGATGGATGTCCCCTGGCTGGATGTGGGAGGACAGGCCTGTTGTTCACTTCTCGGTACGTTACGGTGAGCCGTCGGGCACCGCAGACAAACATGACAAAGTACACAATGTGTGTCCTTCTCTTTCTCCCTTTCTTTCTCACTCAGCCCTGCTCTCTCTCTATCTCTCTCTCTCTATGTCTCTCTCCCTCTGGAGAGTAAACTATAATCTTGGCCGGGGTTCCAGGATCTCCTCCTACCCTTCAATCTCATACAGCCATAATTATGGCCACACCAAGCGGAGAGGCTTCTAAATCACTCAGAGATGGTTTGGCTTCTCTTCCCTCCTCTCCTTCTTAAATAAAGTGGGAGAGGAGCTCCATTTGGGCCTGCTCTGAAGGCTAAATTATAACTGTGCAGACGTTCCTCTTTTGCCTTTTGATATTTTATCTTGCGCTATTTCGAGTGCCTTATAAAAAAAAAGATGGGTTGACATTATAGCGGGGGGAAATGTGGGTTCTCTCTCTTTTTTGAGCTCTCAGTCCATTTGTATTTCACTTTGGGTTTCTAGAGTAGACGCTAAAAGAATATTGAATAATTCTGCTGAATCCATGAACATGAGAAAGAACACAAAATGGAAGTTAAAGTAACCCGGGACAGTTTCATACAAATAAATGGATGGATTGGTTTTGCTGCTCTCTACACACTAGTGATTCACTCTATACCCAACTCATGAAAGCTGTTGCATTTGCTGCTCTAAACACCTGTGCTGGATAGGTGTTTCCTGGGTGCACAGGAAGTGATGCGTTTTACATTTCCGGCAGCAGCAACAGCAGTTTGTGTGCATAAACAGAAGAAGAACTGGGGGGTTAGCATGAGCAGCGATAGCCACCATGGCTGGACAGACAAAGGAAAGAGCGCCACCTACAGAAACTCAAACTCCATCAAGGAAGAAGACGTCACGGTACTGGACACACTGTTTGATTGACAGGTGATCTCTGGGTAGTGCAGTGCAGAAATGCTGAGCACCAAAGATATCGCCCAAAAAAACGAGGATCTTGTGGATCACCACTTTTAAAGAGAGAAAGTGACAGAGAGGCATAGTAGGGGTTACACCTCGGCCCTCTTCCCTCCATTTATCATCAGAGGAATAATCTGTCCCTGTCTCCCAGGGAAAAGCCAATGCACCCACTGGTATGTACTTCACTTTGACCTGATAACCTGCAGAGAGAACAGACAGCAAGGAGGCAGGAGAAAAAAAGAGACACAGGGGTGGGGGTTGGTGAAAACCAACAAGAAAGAGAGCGAGAGAGAGAGAGACAAAGGTGGTGGTGGTGGTGGTGGTTGGTGGGTGGGTGACATGAAACAAACCCCAATGTTTTCTATCTGCTGCCCATCAGTTTGTGATCTCCTGTAAATACAACACAGCATATAGGTTTATTTGGCCAGAATGAATCCCCGCAGCGAGAGAGAAAACAAAGTTCAAACGCCACTAATGTGATTACGGCGAGATCAGAGCGCAGATCCTATCTCCCCCCCCCTGCTTCAACAACAGAGCGTCATGCCACGGCTCTCCACAAGCCACCTCTCTGTATGCGACGGCAGAGCGTCGGACGCCGCAGCATATGTAATCCTAATTGCCAGGAACAAGGGAGCCAGTGTGTTGTAGATCGGATCAAAGAGGAGGCGGCCTCGATGTGGCGTGCAAAGCGTTTGATATGTAAAAGGGGAAAACAGATCCCATCATGTTTACTGCTGTAAACTCACATATCTGTTTCCTCCTCGTAGCCCTCTGGTTCCACTATTTCATAGGTCATGCTTACACAAACTTATATTGCTATAATTATAAAGCACTTTTCCAAACAAAAGCTATACAGTGCTGTACAATAGTAAGATGAAGATATATAGAACATATTTCATATCAAGTAAGTCATATTTAAGTGAGCATTTAATACTGTAAGTAATCCACACATGAAAGTAATCCATACTTTCTCCCCAGTCTACATGACGTGCTGTAATTCTTGACTGCAACCCACAAGTGTTTATAGTCTGTTTTTTTTTTTTTTGTTCCCCACTGTAACTTGTTCATTTTGGCTGCACAGCAATCCAGTTTCCCCACAGGGATCAATAAAGTTTTATCTTATCTGCACACACTGATGAAGGCCATGGGAAAAAATTTTTGGCGAGCCAGGCAAAATTAAGGCTTTTAAACTGATTTGTCTTGAATTTCTCTTTAATAATAAGAAATATTCCAAAGAAGAAGTTGCGATGGATCCTGGATGGGAAATAGACAGGTAGCTGGAGGACTGGGAAAAGGAGTTGCTCACAAAGAGGCAACCTTCAGTGCAGCCATGCTGTTAGCAATGTGAGACGAATTGAGGTTGGACAGAAATCAACCTGCCACCAGTCTGCTTGGGGATTGGAGATGGAGGTTGCCGAGCAGCAAGGAAGGCGTCAAGGTTCAAATCCAGCAGCAGCCACGTGTCCTGTTGAAGTGTCCTGGAGCAAGACACTGCATAACAGCATCAGCTAAATGAAAAAAGGAATAACATCATTGAACCTTACATCTTAACCAACCATGGGGATACTATGTTGGTCATGTAACCCCACCCACCACGTCCACACACACACACACACACACACACAGAGGCATAGTATCCCCTGCACAATGACCCCATTTACAGTGCCTGCCTGCTCCATTACTTTTGCCTCCGACAGCAGAGGGGCATTAACATACGAATGCCATCAAAGGCTCAGGGGGATCTCTGAGGAGACGGGCGGTTTACGGCCCGACTCCAGCCGCCGGCCCCTGCTTAGCTCCCTTACACCTCTGCGTGTCAAACAGACTCCCGGGTGAACGCCGCAATATAACACGTGTGCTGAGGATGGGGGGAGGGGAGATGGAGGGGGAGATGGAGGGAGTGTTACATACTTTTTTATATATTATATTAGTGTTCATCGGTGGGAAGGAGGGAGCGTGCCAAGACTCAGCAGAAGGCCGTTAAACTGGCTTTCATTCACTCTCTCTCTCGCTCTGGATGGGAGAGACGGCTGTGTTTACGGCCTCTGTTAGTGATTTAACAGGGTACATGACCTTGGGGAAGCGAGTGTTTGGAAACAATGTGGGGCAATGTGGGAAAAATCAAAACATGACTGCAGTACGGCAACACTGTAGGTTACATAAACACAACCTGCTCAAAGTGTCGGTGTACTTTATCGACATTTGGATTACTGTAAAGGTTGTACATCAAAGGCGTGCAGGTGGTATGCAGTGTTTGTCACACTACACAATGAGAAGTAAATTTACTACTGAATGAAATTCTGAATGAAACTGAGAATTATTGCTTTTGAGATTGTAATTCTCAAAGTTTGCTGTCGATTGTAGATATAACACTTCATTGCCGTGTCACATGATAAGATGAACACAAGCACTGGTTGACAACAAAAAGTTAACCAAGCTTTTGGTTTTAATGGCAAGTGACAAAGTGCTCCTTCAACCCAACGCACCCTGAGCACCTGCCATCAAGCATCCCACCCGGTCACTTCTAGATCCATTCATCAATACATCATCAATGGCCTCACTGTTCACAAAGCACACTGCCACCACTATCTGAGACAAGCCGGGGCTTTAAAGAATGAGACATAGGGGGAATGAGCAAATAAAGGCAAGGCCAAGGTCTATCTCTGTGTGTATCCCCTGCAGTACAGGTGCACCGAGGTTAAGGCTGAGGGGAGGGAGATAGGACAACGGGTGATGATAGACCAGCTAGGCCTGGGCAAGGGAGTGCTGTGAGTGTGTGTGTGTATGCGCATGTGTGTGTGTGTGTTTGATCGGCGATAGCAACAGCTGAGTGTGTGCAGCCGTTGCACCACCTGCAGCCACTTATCATCTCCCATCTGTCTGCGGAGGGCCCCTGGAGGACAGACAGAGGAGGCACCTGACTCACCCAGACAGCCCAGCGAGGAGAGCCTCCCATTGGGTTAGATCGGCCGGCGAGGTGGGGGTCAGGGGACGGAGGCTGGAGGCTGAAGAAGGGGAGACAGTGGGGTGGGGAGCGGGGTCTGTCTCTGGACACATGGAGCCAGTCTGCCACACTAAAAGCTGGTGTCATGTCTGCAGCCTCTCTACCTTGTCATTATCTGTCCCTGCACGCCCTAATTTCAGCCCCCATGGCTGCCTGGGATACAGTGTACCTATAATGATGGCCATGCAGAGAGAAGGGCTGGTGCCAGTGGAACAGGCCCCGAGGCCAGCAGTGGTGACTCACACTGTAACAGGGAGGGACGAACACGCAACCTAGCTGGACTCTCAGATGCGAGAGTTGCGCCACACACCAGTAAACATGGGGTTGAACGTAGACAGTATGGACACACACAAAAACATGCATGCTCAACTGTACACACACACTTAAACACACACATCTTTCTCCACCGCCTCCAATTCCAGTCCTATTAATACCACCAGCCACCCAGCTCTGGATCCATAATTGGCCCAGGATCATGCCCCTGAGCCTAGGGGCTTGCAGGCCACTCAAGGCCTCTCTGGGGTTATGGAGGTGGGTGGAGGGGGTGGAGGTGGAGAGACTGCAGTATGAGGCTCTGTCTTCCTGGAGCCTGTGTAACTGCTGTAGCCAGGGCTAATTCAAAGCTCTGCTGAGCCCAGCGCCCCGCCAGGCGCTGCACTTTAATGTCAAGGGGGCATGGACGGAGCCCACGGTGCGGCGTGCAATTATCAAGCATGATGGGACACGGAGAGAGGGGAACATCTGGCACTGTTGGACGGGGGCGGGACGCACCTCCAACCTACCTCCCTCCTCCCCTCTCCCCCACTTCTACTGCACAGGAGAGGCTTTCCTTTGATCTCCAGCTGGAGCTGTCTGCCGTGCCTCACCAGATCAATCAAGCCGAGGCAACGCCAAGCTTGACTTAGCCTTCAGCATTGTCATACCGCAGCCAATGGGAGCTATAGCTTTGGCCATGGTTTAGCCTAACAACACATTAACAGTTCAAACTGTAGGTTCGCTGGGATAGAGGTAAGAGTGGGTTATGTGTTCACCTATTAACTCCACTCCCCCTGCACACAGCCCAGCGTCTCCCCCTTCTCCACATACCTGTTTCCCCTACTGCAGTGTGCGGTCAGCAGTCTTGCAGTCTGTCTCTATCTATCTTTTTCTCACTGCCAGACAGACAAGCAGACTCCCACATACTGGGAAAGGGGTTATATTTTAACTTCAAACTTCCCTGAACCCCTCTGTCATTACACCAAAAGGAGAACATTGTTTACAAGCTGTTACTGTAGTTAATTCAGATCTAATAACTCCTATTTAACACAACACATGGTGCGGGTGGGTGAGTCACAGCGACCGTAACATTTACAACATCTCACTGTTTGTTTTCTTTGCTGATAAATATCTTCTCATGATTATAGCTGGACAACGTGTTGAAGACACAACAAATGAGAGAGGTCTTCGCAGACATGTGTTTGCCAGTAGAAAAATGCCACCTTGTCATGTTTAGGACGTTCTAGGCTGATGTGACATCATATTCCTGACTCGCGGGCACACTGTCCTTTGTCCAATTAGGGATGTTGTGGAGCAAGGTAATGGAAAACTGATGCGTCTTCCAAAAAAAACAAAAAAAAACAAAAAGGAACGCCCTAATTGGAAAGTTAAACAAAATAGTTCAGTAAATCTCTGTGGCCTCTTTGAAACGGGAAGTTCAATGGAGACCAGGAACGCTATTGAATGAAACAAAACCATACAGAAACAAAAGGAAAACATTCTGGGTTCCAACAAAGCCATCGTATGAAAGGCCCGAAGGCCGTCCCAAAACGAGAGGCAGAAAGTGAACACATCATTGATGTCACACCGACTGTGACCCTCGACGGAAATATAAAAAAAGATATTTTCCTATTGAAGAAGTGAGGATTTATGTCCCCTCGCTTTGTTGTGTGCGAATGGGACCGTATCAGATGACGAAAAGCACTGTCTTCCTTTTCCTCCTCTTGAGTGCCCAGTGCCCAGAATTGGACAGCATTGCAAACAGATGTTGCACGAATAGGTTCGGAGCACTTTTGTTCACATGGGCCCCTCTGGTAAAGAAAAAAAAAGAATTGAATTATATGATATTTCTTTAATAGGATTCACTGGAAACCTTTCAAAGTCTCTAGACGACTTTTTCATTGGAGAGAAGGAAATGATGTGCCTTTGAAATACCTACCAACATGGAGCGGTTGTGAGGGCAAGAAAAACATCTTCCTTATTTTGCTTCAGTTGTGACTTAGATACACTAGATAACTTTTCTAGTAGAGAGAATGCATTTGTGATAAGATGCTGAATGTCGACAAAGCGCACATCCTTTAGATACTTTGATACTTTGATACTGGCTTTATACTGACGATCAAACATGAAACTGATGATTTAATTTTTTTTAAAGATTTTTTGGGGCATTGTTGCCTTTATTACACAGCGAAAGTAGAGAGAGACAGGAAGGATTATGGGAGCAAGACAAGGATGGCATGCAACAAAAGCCCCAGGCGGGATTCGAATCCAGGATGTCGTGGTCACATGGTATGTGTCCCAGACTGCTGAGTCAGCAGGACACCCCGAAACCAATGATTTAAATCATATAATAAGTGGTAATTGACAAAATCATTCAATATGGCTAGTTTATTATATCTTTCCAGAAGACATGGTCACAAATAAAGTCTGAGTCACTTCTCTCTGCTCCTCTCTTCCCTCTCACACTGAGTTTCAAAGCTGCTAGTATAATCTAAATATGGGGTAGGGAGTTTCTGTGCTTTCAACAACTACCTTGAGGTAGGTTGAAAGACCATTGCTTGCTGCCACTCCCCACCTGCAAATACACCTCTAAACAACATGCTAACCAGCTGATGTCATCCCTTAGCCTGGTGAAAAGGAGGAGGGGGGGCTTGCAGGTAAAAGGCTTGAGGAATGGACGTAGGCAGCCTGGTGCTGTGCCATCCCATAGAGACACACTGGAGACAGAAGGGACCAATAAGAGGCCACGATAGTCACTCAATGCTCCAACTTCAAACCGAGCATCCACTGCATCCTCCATAAACTTGGAAACTCTCCAATCTCACATCCTCTTCAGAAACAAACACATCCGCATTGTTAGGTGCGGCAGCTCAGCAGGGCCTCTGCGATCCGTGTAAACCATGTCATTATGCTGTTCGAACAGCCGAGGTTAGGCCTAATTACACACTTGCAGGGCAGCCGAAGGTGAAGAGGCGCCGAGGTGAGTTTCAAGCCTGTTTGTGTAACAGAGAAGAATGTAAGGAATGACAAAAGACCTGCACTCGGCCCTCGTGCCTCTCCAATGGGCCAACAGAAACCTTTCACAGAGGTTAAGAGGCAGGCGGCATGAGGAGGAACCTTTGGCATTCTGCGCATTGCTCTCTGTCATCCTCCTCAATGGGACGAACCTCTGTCAAGGCATCAGGCCACAGGAACAGGTTCCCCGGACACTAAAACACCTCTGATGTGCTGTTTGTACCTGTCACCAAGCCACTAATCAAACAGCGCGGATCCTCCTCCGGGTCCAGCGTTCCGCATTCCCTTTCCCAGTATGTCATTTTCTTGCTTTCCCTTTCCGTCTTTGGTGGAAATTCAACACAAGTTTATGTAGAGTTCGGCACCTTTATCATATCGTTTCCCCCCGAAGAACACCAATATCTTGACGCTGACCTTGTGTGCAATGAGTGAAAAGATACAGAGAGGTTATGGTTACGTGATATGAGTTATAACATACTGCACCTCGTCTCCGAATCTAAGGCCAGGGTAAATAAAGTGTTAAGGCTTGCACCACTTCAAACAGGCTGGTCCAGTGTACAGTACAGTCTTTGATCAAGAATCACCTCACCTTGATATTTGTCCAATAATAAAGCCTTATTTCATCACCACAACTGTGTGTTTTCCCTTCTGATTGCCAGGGCTTATCTCTGAAGGCCTCTCTCTCTCTCGCTTGCTCCCTCCCTTTGCCTCAATAGTGAAAGGACAGATGGTGTCCTTTCAGGGCCCCGTAAAGGTCGGAGACGTGCTCTCAGCGATAGGACGAGTGGCACCGGACCGGGAGATAACTTCAGCATACTTGTCTGGAAGATTCGTTGCTCTTCCAAGACTCCCGGGTGAATGACAGAGCGCACACAACAGATAGCGAGCTATGGAACATGTGTCCGCCAGTGATATCGTGCATACAGATAGAGAGAGAAGGGGAAATTATTCTGCGTGGTGTGTTTTTTTTTTTCTACAAGGGAGTCTGGAGAAACAATATTCTCACACAGCAAATATGTAGCTGAGATTATTCCAGTGCAATATCAAGTACTGGATATGCAGAGACTACACAGACCTCTTTCATTATGGCAAAAGGAGAAAAACATAAGGAAAAAATGAATCTCAAATTGCTACAATTACATGATTTTGTCAAAGGTTTATAAGAACCTAAATATTTGCTCTGTTAAAAAATGTGTGTTGCAGTGTAGGGTTAGAACGATTTATCGATTTGCTGATGGATCAAGACAATATTGGGCTAGCAGATATTGGCTAGTCACCTCATCCAGCTCTGATATGATGGAGGTTCCTCCTTGACCATAGCTTATAAAAACAGTGTGTAAAACCTGCAATGACAAATATATATATATATTTTTCATATTTGCTTCATTTGTTTGGGTTTCCTTGGAGACATTTAGTGTCCCCTGTTTGAGCAGCTTTTTCATCCTGTCAGGAATAAAATTCTGAGGGAAACACTAATACATTTTTGGCATGGTCAAATTCAAAGATATTGAATATCAAAATATTGGCTATCGGTGACTTCAGTTTATAATAAATAATATTGGTATAGGTATCAGCCTTCAAAAATCTATCAAATCGTAGTGCAGTGTGCTATTTCTATTGCATGTATTCACAAAATAAAAGCCTCCTTTGGGTCATACTCCTAATAAAGGTGATTAGGGTGATCATTCTGATCAAGGATCATTGTGTCTTTGCATTTAATCAATGCTCTGGATTCCTTGCATCTCTCACTGTCTAAGGGTAAACCAGAGTTTGCGATGGCTCCTCTGGTCTTTATCACCAACCCCCCAGTCGCCAGGCCTCTCTCCATCCTCAGACCCCAGCCCAGTGATACTGGGGCAGGGCTCGGCTCGGCTCGGCTCGGCTCGGCATGGCACCGTCCCTCTGAACCCTAGAGGACGGCCCCGAACCCCAGCGCGCACACAAGGAATTCATTGAAAGGCAAAAAGCGAGGGAAGACAGTTTCTCAGGAGGAGGACAATGGGCGTTCTCCTCCATTTGGCTCACCCTTTCATCCTCGGACGTCCACAAGGGATGCAATTGTTTGGACACAATGCGATATGGGGCAAAGCTTGAGAAGACGCATCGCTTTTAATTAACTGTTGGTAATGATCTCATTATTGGGGACGAGTGGGTTCCCTGGGCCCAGCGTCGCTCGCAGAGGTGAGTCTGGGGTCACTGTTTCTGAAGGTCCCACGCTAACCGACAAAACATGGAGGAATTTGTCATGCCGTCACGGTGCATAAACTCAGCCACTGTCACGCCGGACCACTTCATTCGGAGGCGAGGGAAAAGTAATCTTTTTATATCAGTCAAACAAACAGTGGAGGCTTCCATTCCTCACGGCGTGCTTTTCCACGGGTGTTTTTGTTTCATCTGTTTCATGGCCTGTTGGCATTTTACGCTCAGGGGCACAAAAGATCCTTAAACAGTTGAGAAGCTGGACGTTGCAACCTGCTGCATAGACAAAATAACACAACAAAAATAAGCTAAATTTGTAATTTTAGAGAAGCTTCCAAGGAATAGTATTCTCCCTGTTAAAAAGCACTGTGTTAAAAGAAAAGCAAACTAACACTTTTCATGTAATTTCTGCCTTCACCCTCTCAGGCCCCTGGAATGCTGGATGTGTTTAGGAGTGGGGGGGTAAAGGAGGTACTGAAGAAGGAGAGGAGAGCGCAAGGGCAGAGTGAAAGATAGGAATAGATGGGTATAGGGCTGAGATGGAGAATGGAGGGCAGCCAGAAGGGAGAGGGGAGGGAGGGAGAAGAGGGGGATTTTCGGAGGAGTGTTCGGCATCTTATCTCCAGACAGGCCAGGGGAACGGCTGGCTCCCCTGGGGACGAACCTCCGCCACTCCTATCCGAATTCACAGACCTCCGCCTGCCTGATACACACGGGCCAAAGATATCCAGATGCCCCAGCACTGATGTGTGTGTGTGTGTGTGTGTGTGTGTGTGTGTGTCACACGATGGCATGCGTGGGTAAGTATATTCACATGTATGCGCGCACTTTAGAGAGATTTTTGTTTTGTGTGTTTTTGTCTTGTGCGCTTATCTGATTTTACAGAGTGTTCTCTCTCCTGGTCTATTTTAGTGCATCTTCCCCCGAGGGTTTGTCCTCCGTTTGTATCTCGGTCTGTCTCGCTGCAGACGTCTTTATCAGCCGTCGGCTCTATATGTTATATTCTTAGTCGCCCAGAAGTATCGTACCACTAAAGTCGTCTTTGTTATACGCAATGCTGATGGGAAACAGGCACCCAGTTCAGGACAGTTGAAAGTATTAGGATTTTACGCATTCCGGTTCAACTTGCCAAGGGGAGACAAAACCCATTATACCACATTTATTAAAGAACCAGTGCAAAAGACACCTGAGGTTTCAACGGGTGTGGTCAAAACACCGAAACAACAGGTGTGGTTATTCTTTCTGCCAGTTGTAATTGTGGGATAATAGCACAATGCCTCTGGGTGTGATTTCACTTCTCTCTGACCCAGCAGTTAGAGACACAACTGCCGGGTCACAACTTCAACTAGAGGCCCCAGGTTCAAGCCCCCATGTGGGCAAGCATCCACCCTGCTGAAGTGTCTTTGAGCAAGATGCCGAATCCCTCCCAGTTGTTCTGTAACTGACCTCTGACCTCCCTGGAGGAGGGAAACAAAGAAAGAAATCCCTCACGGTCAATCAAATATCACACTTTATGTAACGTACAATCTTTTCTGCTGTAGTTTTTGAGGGTAGATCAAGTCTGGAATTTACAGTAAGTATAGACTTTCTTTCTTGAAACTCAACTAAATCTCAACTTCCAGAGATACTGTATGTCGCTAATCATGTCTGCACAGCTTGTCGGTGGTTAGGTTGTACCTTGCACAACAAGCCCGCACCCACTAGAGTGGCATTTCCTAAAATGGGTTCCAGGGGCCCCCAGAGGTCCTTGAGGGGGTTTCAAGGGCTCTCCAGAAAATTCAACTACAATTTAACTGATTATCCCGACAAGAGAATCTGTAAGGATAGCTATTCTAATCATAGCTTTCAATACGAAACAGCAACAAAAACCTTTCCATACGAGGGTCCTTGAGACAAAATCTTATTAAATGGGGGTCCACGGCCTGATGTGTGTCTACTTAGGGGTCTGTCACATGAAAACGTTCCTCAAAGCATTCAAACTGGGTCTTTGAAACAGTCACAACAGTGAACGAGAGACAGGGCCATGCCCTTATAGAGCTATCGCTGAGTCCCTTTAATGTCAGAGAGCCAAGCCCCTATAGCCAGGAGCCAAACTGTGCTACATCCTCAGCCACAGTCCCCCCAGCTTGAATCAATATTTAGTGTTATTTCTTTGACCAGCGCACACACTCTTATCCAGTGTGACTTTAGATGTCTGGCATGTTTAACTTGTTGAGTCATTCAAAGGGCGACTTTGTAGTTTTCAAAGGAATCGCCGTAGAAAAAGTGCTGTGACACAATTAAAACATGTTGTTAAAGAGAGAATGCTGCTTTTGTGCTTCCCTGAAATCACAGGAAGACGTGGCCAAAGGAATCCAAGCAGTCACGGCAAAGTAAATCCGTTTGACAAATCTTATGTTTTATGTTCTCGCTGCACTGCTTGGGGCTACGCCGCTAATTCAGTTCAAGACACTGAATTATTCCAAAGCTGCTTTTATCGCCTGTGTCTCAATGCTCCTCTGTCGCTCCGTTTGGTAGGGTGGGGTGAATACACACATTGTTTATTTTATGCATTAATTGGAGCTTTGCCAAGAAGCCTGTTATGGCTAATAGACCGTTCTGCGGTGCGTTATAATATAAACTGAATGTTTTACATGCCCATAAAGACAAAATATGAACGCTCCTATAGTGAGCTTGTTTAACTGGATCCATGTCGGCCACAGCAGCTCTAAAGCCAGAGCAGGGGAGACGCTGGAAGGCATGCTTTGGCTTCGTGGAGGCTTCAAAGGAGGGGCGTTTTTCCTGGACTTTTAAAGACTAAACAGAGTGAGAACACGCAACATGTCGTGTGTGTGTTTACAGTACCTGAAGGCTACAGATTGCACACTTCCACATTGTGTGTGTGTGTGTGTGTGTGTGTGTGTGTGAGTAAATTGGTCTGTGGTAGGATGAGTCAGTCACTTCTCTTTTGAGACCCCTTTCTAAACACTGTGTGGTGGGCATGCTAAGTCGAGAGGTATCCTGGAGGAAGGAGAGAGGAAGTGTTCCTGATAAGAGTGAGATAAACACAGAGACAGACAGATAAAGAGAACTCCAAGAAGTCTTCCTTTTTTGTATTTTGTAGTTTGTACCTTGCCTCTGTATTTTGTACATTCTTGTGATACTGTTATGCTGCTGCAACCCCAGAATTTCCCCCCGGGGATCAATGAAGTATCTATCTATCTACAATCCAAGCAGCAACAGAAACAGAAGGACACAGAGAGAGAAGCTGCCGGGCACTTCGTCAGGCCTGCTCCTCGCATCGCATCTCATCACTTCAAACGGTTTCTGCTCTTTCTGCAGGTGTTGCATCTGAGTCAGGAGGAACCGCGTCGAACCACCGTCCACGCAAAACAAAAAAAAAGCCATGAAAGCGCGAGCGGCCTGGTTGCTGTTGCAAGCACATGCATCATCACAGCCACAGCACGCGACCCCGCAGCCACATCCTAAACTTCCCGCCACACGCATCTGTAAAACCTATCCATACAGCTGAGGAATGCATTTTGTATTTTGGGCGTGCCCCCGAACATGACAGCATCGGTTGAGGGTGACCAGATGCATTTTCCAAGGCAGCGGTGGAAATATCGCATCTCATGTGAATGCCAGTTATTTCCACATGGGGCATAAACACAAACACACATTTACCAGCCTTGTTATTTGCAGCAATAGAGTTTACCCACAGTTATAGACTGAGATATGGATTTAGAGTATTTTAAGTTCAAAAATATAACTGATTTGTATTTATATTGGTGGTGTTTGGCCTACTGGAGCTCATACTTCAGCCATCTTTTCATTGCCACTACATCACTGGTGCTGAGGGACGATCCACAGCAGAGTGGCACCGGTTGAATTCCCTCCTACGTAGCAGCTACTGCTCAGTGTCCTCTGGTTTGACTGGAGCAGGCACAGCCAGACGTATAACAGAGTTACAAAACGTATATGAGAGGAAGGGAAAAAAACGCTTCTCTGGCTCCCGCTCGCTCATTTGCTGCCAGTTCCAATTAGCCGTCCGTACACCCTCAGCATTCATTTGATTACAGGAACTACACAAGCTATACGTTCGGTGTGCTATGATGCCTGTGTGTAGAGGCTTGCTTTTGGACAAGTATGATTTTGATTAAATTCAGAGTATGAGACTTGGATACCCAGCGAGCGCGTTGGCTGACACGGGGTGCTCGGTGACATAGAGGGAATGGTATTGTGTTCGTTGGATGGAAACCTCATGGCCTTTGCCTGCCTCGGCTCTTTTTCGTCACGCCGCAGAGCGAGGGAGTTGTTTTTGAGAAATGTGAGGTAAAAAGTTTGTAGCTTGTAACTCCCCCTCACTCCCATTTAGACATGGAGGCTATCTGGAATAGGCCATGAGTTGTGTGGTAGCGTGTGTGTGTGTGTGTGTGTGTGGTCAAGTGTGTGGTCAAGTGTGTGGTCAAGAATAAACAATGTCAGAGATTTGAGGTTCAACCATCCCAATTGACAATCACTGAGGCTCTGTCTTTTATCTGCCTGCTACACCCTTAACAGGCTGAAAAAAACCTCCCTAGAATAAAGAGAGAGAGAGAAAGAGAGAAAGAAAGAAAGAAAGAAAGAAAGAAAGAAAGAAAGAAAGAAAGAAATCAGGGTATGTGTGCGCGCCCATAGGTGTGTCTTTGCATTGTGTATGTGAGTCCATGCACTCGTGTGTGTGTGTGTGTGTGTGTGTGGCTGGTGCTAATGGCTTCAGTGTTAGCTGATGAAGGGCTCTGTCTAAACATCCCTCAGGGGGTTCTCAGTGGCCAACGTAAACACTGTTTACACACACACACACACACACACACACATCACAAGCACACATATACAAACTCCCCTCCTTACACACATACACCCCCCC
>OOFE01021692.1:0-10652 GCA_900323365.1 Monocentris japonica | reverse complement strand
CTTAATGGGGGAGTGGGAGGAAGGCTGAGATCATTTAATCATCGTTCCTTGTACATCCGCTTATCATGCCACAGCAAAACTGGTCTTAATGGTTTGGCCGTGCGAGGCAGGATATTATTTCATACATGGAGGAATTAAATGAACGCATGACAGAGTTCAGTCTCTGGGAGAAAAATAATAGGAATCCGCTCAGCTTAAAATATTGGATTTGCTAATGAAGGAAAGCGCTTAATCTAATGCTCGACTCTGAGAATTTGGGGGAAAAAAATCAAGGGGAATGATAGATAGAGGGAGGGAAAGAAAGGCAAAAAGCAACAAGAGGTAATAAACTGGAAAGAGAATCGCTATGCTTGTGATAAACATTGTGATTACCTCCTCAAGCAACTAGCGTCCACCAGGAGTGACACAGCCATAAAATGCCATGAATACACACACAACTAGCGTCAGTTGCCTGGCACTCCCAGTGAAGGGGTTGACTGGCTTCAATGAAGGTCACCTGTTGTTTCTCTAGTACTGCCATTATCTGACAGGGAGGGAGGGATAAGAGGTTGCTGATAATAAATGTTCTGTCATGATTGGAAATCATTTTGGAAAGAGCCTCTCCAACAGCCCAGAAAAGTCTGTTAATGAAACAGGATTGAGTATGACATGTTTTTGTCTTCGCCTAATACAACATGGGCACTCCGCAATTTTCAATAAATGGGTGAGGAGTGCTGTCGATGAGGAATGATTGATGCATGTGCATTAAGCACTAATGCTCCTCACTCGGCATAACACTTGTGTAACCTTTACTTCACTGTGAAGAAAGGGAAGGGGTGATGCCTGGTTATTTCACTTCTTTAGTGTGTGTTATTTTTGAAGGCAGTCACTTGGGAGAGATGGTGGCAAATTTCTGGGAACTGATACAATTGTGGCTGCCTCCCACTTTCTGGTCTGGACTAACAACTGAATTCAAAAGTTGTTATATAAACCAGTGTGAGGTGTGAAAAAATCTTTCTGTTTCAGATAGACTGTTTGCGATTCATATCAAAGGGGGTATATGGAATAAATTGGGAGAGGGTCATGCTTCTCCCACAGTGCAGTGTTCACCTTGCATTGTTTCCACTGGTATTGGAAATCCAACCTGATGCTTTGTTTCAAAATAAGAGAACTTTTATTACATTGGAACAGGGTCATTATTATTTCAGGGCCTCACACACAGGGTAACAAACATGGCATAACAAAACAGATGTCAGTCACTCATTTACACTAATACACACCTACAACCACCATATCATCAGTTCATATCATCAGTTATATACCCATCCCGTGGAGCAGGTTATTGATAAGGAACAATGTTTATGTTCAGGATTAGACATTAGCTGGTGTGAAATGCGCAATTGTATTCCCCAAGTATACCTGTTTTCTTTCATCCAAAAAGTAGGATAACAATCAATATTTTTTTATCTCAGTGTGGCATGGGGGCAAAACACACAAGGACCTGAGGTGCAAACAAAAACCCTAACCGGGGTGCTTTTATTGGCAAAACGCAAACTAAGGTGAATAACTGGGTTCATGGAACAGGAGGGGAAGGAGTGTGCAGGGGCCAAACCTCTGTGGTGGTGAGGTGGAGGAGAGGTGCAGGTGATGCAATCATCCCGGAAGACCTTTACACGTCCACAGAAACAGAGGAAGACCCTTTTGTAGGCCGCCAGCATGATTGTTGATGGGCTGCAGCTGCGCTCAGTGGCACACAGGTGTGGGTCATTAGAGGTGATTACAAATCCAAGAATACTTCCCTGTGGAGAACTTTCTTCCTAAGTTGTCTAAGAGAGAACGAACTTCTCAAGAACGGGAGCACAGGGAATGCATCTTTACAGTTTGAGCTGGGCTGTGTTCTGGTGGTCACGTGATCGATTAAGACACACAGTGTTCATTTTCACAGCTGCCCGTTCTGTAATACAGATTGTAACGCTGTTTGGAAGTGATGCATCGTTCTTGCAGCGAATCTTGGGGTTTCCCATTCATTCCTGTCGGCCAAGAGACCATCCATTGCATCTGATCTTTTCAATTCCGATTTGGTGCAGGTTTGTATGTGCTCGAGATCCAATACATATCTGATACATGGCAATGTGACTGGGAAGGGAGTCTGACTGGTCAGATTGGAATTCATGTGTTTTTTTTTATGTGTCTTGCAATGAGAGCCTTGTGACTAGGCGCCGGCACAGGTACATTTGAGTAGTAAGCTGGACAATGTAGCTGGATGAACAATGCCTCAATGAAGCCCATTGTCTCCCACGCCCACCACCGCCAGCTCCTCTACTGCACCCAGACCTCTCTGCACAGAAGTGGCACGCAATAGCCGCACAGAAAGCTAAAGCCATGCCTTTGCCCTTTTCGCCTCCTTGCCCTCATCGTCATCAGCTGATGAAGTCTCATCTGACCTCCACAGCAAATATTCCTTAAAATTAACACTTGGACTGCAGTTTAACTTGCTTCCATGATAGACTCTCCAGTAAATTTGTAATTTGTTGTTCTTCCTTTGCACATGCGGGTCGTTTCAGGATAGAGGTCTGTTCATACTCATGTTAGATATGGGTCACTTTCAAACATGAATGTGAACAGTTTGACAAAAACATCTGATCTCACCAAAAAGGCCTGTAGTGTGAATGTAGCCACGAAGGACGAACAAAGCCATTTCCCTGGCAGCCTAGTGTGGCTGTCGCTGGCCTTGGTGCTGAAACCACATCAGTGGAAGTGTCAGCCTCTGTCGCTGTCCCGGGTAATGATTCTTTGCCGGCACTGGGGAGCGACGTGGATCCTGAGTTACGCTGGCAGGGGCGCCCTATCCTCACTATCACACTCAGACCAAGTACACTACGTACACCCCAGGATAAACAACCAGCAATCCCAAAGTAGAGTGCTGCCAAGCTGTGTGCAAGCCCGAGCAGGGCTATGCATGAGAGCAGAACGTTCAAGTGGAAGTAAGATGAATTTCCAGGACGACCAGGATCATTCTCCATGGAGTCATTTCTCCTCTGCATCGTCCTCCAGATTCTACCTCAGCCCAAACACACACACACACACACACACACACACATTAATCAACATACACCTCATTGGACAGACACAGTGGCATGACACACAACATTTCAGATGCAATAGTTGTATGTGTGGGCAGTCAGCGCAGTTAAATGAAACGCACACATTTTGTTTTAAACGTGAGTGTACATTCTGGTTTGTATGGAACTTTAAATCCAATTAAAAGGCATGGTCCAATAGAAGTCTCCCCAACACATAAACACACACATGTGGACGCACACACACACACACACACACACACACACTCACACACTTAATGAGGGACTGTGAAACCAGCCAGACTTCTTCTCCTAGCATTACTGCATTTCTCTCTCTCTGCATCACAGGATTACAGTCTCATTTGGAGTTAGCATTTAGCCTGAGTGCCTGTGTCGGGGGACTGGGTGCCGAAGCCACGCTGCAAAAAACATATTAATCTTAATAAATCATGTATTCTCATTTCAGTCTTGAAAACATATTTCAAAACAAAAACAAAATTCTGCTACTGGGATGAGATTCAAATATCTTGACACAAGGCATATAAGGCAGATCACCCCACTAGTATCAAGAAATACTTGATGATAATGGTCTCACAACGGTGGATTATTCCACTTTTTCTGGGAAAAATAAGATTTTAAGACTTAACACTAAATTAAATGACTAGATGGATATAGTTTGGAGTGCAGTTTGCCTCTGCGTGCTTTTGTGCAGCCTGAACACACACACACACACACACACATAAAACTCCCTTCCTCCCTGTCAATTTGAATGCACTAATCTCTCTCCTACTCTCTATTTCCCTCTCTTTGTCCCTCTCCCTCTCTTGCCTCTCTCTTTCTCTCACATACTCTTTGATGTCTGACTTTCACTGCTTTCACTGCAGCATTCGGTCTAAAAGTGCAGCAAAATGGGGATAATGAAATACTGGACGCAAGGCGTGGGAGCACCCTTAAACATGTTATTTAGCAAACACACACACGCATGCAGCAGCCCTATTCTAAACAAGTTGTTTTACTCTGTGAGAGCAAAGCGCTGCGCTGATGGAAGCAATGAGCCGAGAGGAGAGGAGGAGAGAGAGGGAGGCTGAAAGGTGTGAAAGATGAAAGGAGAGAGGGAGAAGATAGAGAGGGGATGAGGCATTAACAAGGACCGAGAGAGCATTCGCTCCATTTTTAGGCCGAGTTGTGGGCTTGCTGTCTCTTGTTCTGAATTGTTTGCTTTTCTTTCTTCTCATTCTTTCATTCTCCCTCCCCTGGCCAGAAATCCCTCCATCTCACCCCTTCTCTCCCTCCCTCCCCTGCCCATGTTGCTGCCTAGTCATTGGGATCCATTCATTTGGCCTGACAGCTTCGGCAGATACAGCACTTAGTCCTTATAGAGGAGGTAATTCATCTTTAATTCACTCCGACCACTGCCGCAAGTTGGTCACCCCCCCCAACACACACACACATACACACACACATACACACACACATACAAGTGGCCTGCACAATACCATCACACAGAAACCACCAGTGGACTTGCGTCATAGAAAACTCAACTACATCAAAGACAGCTACAGGTAACCCATGTAGGGTTTTATCTTTGTTTTTATCTTTTTTTTATTATTGTCAATTGAGTTAAAGATCGTTGGCTCTGCATTTTATAACCCCGGTGAGTTTGCCTGATTTTATTTCCCCTCATTACTGCTTATATTGCATAACATACGTCCATCTACTCAGGTGTTTTCTGCAGGGTGTCGAGTCGACAGGAATTGCAAAAACTAATCATCAAGGCTGTTGTTCATATTTTCTGCATACGGCCTGATGCCTGCTGTG
Source organism: Monocentris japonica (assembly GCA_900323365.1). Lineage (NCBI taxonomy): Eukaryota > Metazoa > Chordata > Actinopteri > Trachichthyiformes > Monocentridae > Monocentris > Monocentris japonica. The sequence goes on along the minus strand of OOFE01021692.1, from coordinate 5,775 downwards.
TTTTCGTGTTTGGTCGGCATGATTATTGTTTACTTTTGGGACAGGGGTAAGGCGGGTATTGGGAGGGGCCCCAATCGGGGCAGTGTACGTGAAAAAAATGTGGTACATCCAACAAAACGGCTTGTTCAGCGCAAGAGAAGAAAGACGCTGGAAATTATTTTAATAGCAAAGGAGCAGCCACAAATTTCTTATCATAATGGGCTGTCCAAAGACTCGACAGAGCCCACGGATAAGCTTTTACACTAGAGCAAATTTTAAAATGATGTAGTTGGCAACTTTTCTTCCAATATATACTGCCAGGATGTTATACTTACAGCACATCCACACTTCAGCGAGTAGACTTCAGGAGAATCAAGGATGGATCAGGGTAAGAAGTGACCCATGGTTTGCAACATCACAGAAATGAAAAGCAATGGCCGACAAATTGCATCTGGCCTTTGAATTTATGAGTAATGTAATTAAATGTATGATTGATTCACCCATGAATCAAATTGCGAAAGTTGAATAAAAGTCTTTCAGTAAGAAGATACTTTTAAATCCATCATGCTAAGGCTGTGGGTAGTTTTAAGACAGATCCAATGAATGCTGCAAATACAAACAAACACTACAGCTAACAATAGACAGTCTGTGCTGATTTGTTCAATCCATTCAATCCATCCATTGTGCAAACATTTCAGGAATAGTCACACACACACACATACACACACACACACATACACAAAATCACCATGGAGGTACAGAATTGTCTGCGCTGAATCACCAGGCCGCCTCACCGAAATGCAACCAGACAGAGTCCTCGCCTCACAGACACACTCAGACAAACATGCACACACACACACACTCACACACACACACACACACACACGCACCCATTAGCCCCACAGAAAAGACAGGGATTCCCCAGACACACAGTTACACACACATTGTTGAATAAATTCAGATATTGACAAAGAGACAAAAAAAGACAAAGATCTCTGCCAGGGCGACATCTGAACAGAGATTATAAAGGATAGCAAGAACAAGGAGGGGGGATAGTCTAAACATCTACAAGGTCTGGTTTCTCTAGTGGGCAACAACAAGGTATGTGAAAGTCTCAAGGGTACCAGACTGTCTGACACTATCATAGAGGTTGGTGTCTCTCCCATGGGAGAGACCTCCTGAACAGGCCTGTGACCTATGTACTCTTAGGCACTTATTTCAGTGCATGGTGTCACACACAAACTATTGAACCTGGACACACCGGGGACTCTCACATTCACACTCACATAAATAGTGACAAGGATACAAATTACACCACTCGTAAATGGTAACAAGGATTTAAGAAAACACACCTGGCAACATCATTTCTTCCACATACATGCACACGTACATTCAGAGCATATATATCGACATTTATATAAAGACATACACAGACAAACCAAACTTCAAAACATCCGAGAAGATTTCTGAACAGAAGTGGACAGGAGGGGAGAAATCTGCTTTGCTAAAGGGCCCAATGACCTCATCTCTGGCCAGCAGCCGACATGAATGATAACATCCAAGAAAACACACACACACACACACACAATGCCAGAGGTCTGTCCTTTTCATGCCCTCTCCAACACTGTTCGCACTGAGTTGTAAAGGGTTTAATTTTACACCATGCTACATTGCTCCCTGATTGGAAAGAGGCTGCATACCGTTTTTGGTTCACCAAGTGAGAAGTGCACACACGCATGCACGCACACACACACACATACACACACACACACAAAGGGCAGGGTTTCCTGTTTTCCTGTTTGTTTCATATCTGGTGCAGCCGTGCTCTCAACTGCTTCATTACTGTGCGATTGCTCCACTTTCTTCAAATAACCCCAAAGCATACTGTAACATTAATAAGCACAACAACTCAGTCTGCCGCTGTTTCTCTCTCGCTGTCTTTTTCTCACTCACACGCACACCGCAGCATAACACTAAAGAAAGCGTCAGCCTGACAAGGGGCGAGAGGAAGAGAGCGAAAGCGCAACAGAAAGAGAAAGAGAGAGGGAGATGGGAATATTACGGAGAGATCAAAAGATGCATTGAGATTTCTAGAGAGAGAAATCTCTGCAGCAGTCGTTACAGCTCTATGGCCTCCAGAGCAATTTGTGAATTCATCTCTATCCGCACAATAATGTATTTATGGCCACAGGGAATGTATTTCACTCCGCCTGCCATCCATTTATTGAACTCTTAACCTGTCACATTTCTGCTTCTCCAGTGTTACATATTTGCGTGAGTACTGTTGTGCTGTTCTCGTGCCCAGTGTATGATCGTGCATTTATTTTGTTTTTCTTTTAAACCTCAGTAAGGCCAAAGGAAAATATCCACCTATCCACACACGTTTGTCTGTGCTCCCTCTATTCTTTCTCTTCTCATTCACCCAATTCCCCTGTCCTTGTCCTTTCCCTCGCTTCCCCGTTCACTGCTCGCCGCTTACCGCTTACCCCTTATTCCCCCTGCCATCTCTCCCTCTCTTTCCCGTCCTTCCTTTTTCACTCGGTTGCATTCGTCAGTCGTCAGTCTTTCCATATATCATCCCATCATCATTTTGGCCTCTCTGTCTCTCACTCCTCCAAGCGGCGTCTAATTTTTTTACCCATCCTCTTCCACTCTCTCTCCCTCTTTCTACACTGGCCCTGTGTTGTGTTACATGTAGCGTGAGTGTGCATTTGCGAGCGTTTGTTTGCATGACATAAACACTCGTGACAGGTCTGAACATTGCCAACCGCTGATGATACTGTCTCCCCCCCCCCTTCCTCCCAGTCTCCCTCGCCTACCCTTTCTCCTCTTTTTCACCAAGCATTTTCTCCTCTAGTCTGCTGGGGACGTCCATCCTTCTCACCATTTGGATCAAGGTCTTTCCCATTTCTCCCTCTCTCACAACAGAACAGTCATGCTGATCTACTTAGCTAGTAGATACCATGGACTGGTCCAGTGTGTGTGTGTTTGTGTGTGTGTGTGTGTGTGTCATCTTGCAACACCAGTAAATAGGCCAGATAGCCAGATAAGCATCCCCTTGCCTCCAAGGCTATTATTGCAAAGGGATGCTTCCTAATTGTGAGCGTTAGAAAATGGAAAACATGGGTGTGTGTGTGTGAATGCATGAATGTGTGCGTGTGTGCATCTGTGTGTGTGTCAGTAAGCGCTACGCCTCTTTAAGATGATTTTCAAGTAATACTCTGCAAGTTACTTCTACCCACCCTCTGGCTGTTTTATTTTCTCTCCAATTTCCAATGTTTCAGCGTAACAGCACGCCATCCTGCCCCCGTGCTGTTTCCTGGACGTTCCTCCCCGTTTTCTTATTTCCCATTTCCTGTTCCTCATTAGCGGCCTTATAGCGTAATCTCCACCAGCTCAGCTCTCCGGGATTGGCTGGAGGAGATATCCATTTCTAGGAGTAAATAAATCTGTTACTTCCCTGACAGCACAATTCATTAGCTCGTGCAGCAATCTGCCTGTTCACGCAGAGTGCTTTGACGCAGCAGCAAGTGTGTGCGCAGTGAAAGGCGGGTGTTAAGAAAATGTGTCAGCTGGCTCTTTGGAGGTTTGGTTGAGACAAGAGGAGGGAATTGGTTTCAGCGGGCAGAGAAGCACGTGTAGCGGGGTTAACAGTGAGTAATTGCCGTATTTCCCGTTTCACCTCACTACGCGCTTTGTTTGCTTACGATTAATTGAACTGAAAGCATTGTTCCCTCTCAGATGGATTGGCTGAGGTGTTGCTACAAAGACTGGCAGTATGCAGCAGCTGAGCATGAAACCTACCTTGTATTTACAAGTTTTAAAAGGTCCATTTACTTGGAGGTTTGTGTGTAATGTTCGTAAGCAGACTGAACCTTTGACTGGAGCACTTATTTGCTATTGAATCTTTAAATACAACACCAAGGTTACATTTCATACATGTTTTACCAAACACCATGTTGACTAAAACTCTTTAAAAGTGTCATCAGGTTATTTCATATGTCGTCTGTAGAGTTATTTTATTATCTGCATTATATTAATAGGAGCAGTGAGGCATTTTAAGTGCATTTTAGTTATAAATGTACATGTACTATTATTATAACATCCAAGCTCATGTAGTATCTTCTCTCTCTCTCTCTTTCACCTCCAGTGATCAGCTGTAGGGATCAATGAGTCGAAGCCACACAGAGGGAACACTGATGAAATCCACTTTGTCACTGTGATTCCCTCAGAGTTATAACAAAATAAAAAGGTGTTACATAACAAAAAAGGTGTTACGTCTAGAATCTGAAGGGGTTAATACAGTTGTGATGTGGCGAGAAAGGTAGTCACATATGTCACATTTTAAGTTTTTCACAATTTTGGGCTGGTACCCACACAAAAGATTTTGCAGCCAATTTGACGCCACTCAACTTGACATCATGAAGGAAATTGATCAGGGTCATTGCCAAGGGAGATTTGGGAGGCCTTGACCAAACAGGATCTCAATAAAATGTCTGGCTATAACAGAAGGTTTGTACTTGACATCTGAGAATCAGTCCCCCTTGTGGCTACAAGGATAAATTAGTTCACGCTGAACCACTTTTTGGGAAGAGTCTCTCACCACATTCTCAGTAACCCTTCAACACTGAGCCCAGCAGCCAACGTGCTTCGCAGTTTCACAGATCCCTTTTGACTTGTGGAATAGCAAACATCATACATGCAGAAAGAGCGGCAACAACTACCGTAGCCAACAGCATCCTTTCTAACAAGGTTTGTAGGACGCACAGTGAGTGACAGCTAGCTTGCAGACTGTTCTCAGAAATGAGTCCCAAGCTCTCACTGAATAGCCAATGGCAACATAGAGAAGCTATACTGAGTAGATGATTCCTGAGACACCAGTCACTTTTCAGTTTTTCAGTTAAGGGTTGACAATTTCAGTAGGGGTTCAGAGATTGTTGTCACCTATTTGCTAACAGCTAATCACCGTGCACAATAACAAATGCTATTTGTTTACCAGTAGGCTTTGTTATGTGCCCAGATCCTCTTTCACTCGTTGTTTGGGATAGCATTGCAATTAAGGAGGAGCGTCCTCAAATAAATTGGCCTTTGCTGACCTTTGTGCATGAATACATTGCTGTGCCAAATAAAGTAAATTATAATGATCCAATATAAAAGTTTCAACCTTTTTCTTATGCAATCTTATTTCTGTCCCATTGATTTCACGTGTTCTGTGTAGCATTTCCCACTAAACTAGGTCTGCTGTAAGAATAAGAAAAAACCTAGTCCACTAACCACACACTCGGGACACATAGTCTTGTTATTCTTTCCTGTCCACACAAATCCGACCGCAGTACAAACAAACTGGGTCCCACGGGTATCGGGTTGACACGCACATCTTTAAAGGAAGCTCATTGGCTATTTGAAACACGCTTAGTTTATATTATGTATGTGTGTATGGCGAGTGTGTGTTACTACTAATTCTAATACTAAACCTAATACTGTGCAGGTCAACTAGTGAAGTATATATAGCTAATACTCAATAGCAGGTCTGTATATGCTTGAGCTTTTACTCCCCATCAAGCAGTGCTCAGGCATATGCTAACCCTTTCATGTATTGTGCTATACTACCCTCTGCCCCGTTGCTGCCTTCACGTGCTGCCTAGGCAAATATAGAAAGAGACGTGGCTTGTGTGACATGCAAAGGCAATGCACCACAAAACCCCTGAGATGGTGCATCTGTATTTCCCACACACTGTTACATAATAGATAGGCAATGGCAAGGGCACAAGGCAGCACAAAAGATAGAGGGAGACT
>OOFE01021688.1:0-11720 GCA_900323365.1 Monocentris japonica | reverse complement strand
ATACAAAGACATTTTAGCCAATTGGGTGCTTCCAACTTTGTGGCAACAGTTTGGGGAAGGCCCTTTGCTGTTCCAGCATGACTGTGCCCCTGTGCACAAAGTGAGGTCCATAAAGACATGGTTAGATAAGTTTGGTGTGGAGGAACTCGATTGGCCTGCACAGAGCCCTGACCTCAACCCCATTGAACACCTTTGGGAGGAATTAGAACGCCGATTGCGAGCCAGGCCTTCTCATCCAACATCACTGCCTGACCTCACAAATGCTCTTTTGGCTGAATGGTTGAATGGAAAGCCTTCCCAGAAGAGTGGCGGCTGTTATAGCCGCAAAGGGGGGTCCAACTCCATATTTATGCCCATGGTTTTAGAATGGGATGTCCAGCAAGCTCATATAGGTGTGATGGTCAGGTGTCCACTGACTTTTGGCCATATAGTGTATATATTCACCCCCTTTGCTATGAAGCCCCTAAATAAGATCTGGTGCAACCAATTACTGTCAGAAGTCACATAAGTGCAATCTAAGTGTCACATCATCTGTCATATGATCTCAGTATATAGTTGAGACAATACATATTTGCTCCTCTCTACTCTGGTGGAGATGATTGTTAAATGGTAGGGAGTTGTAGAGTGATAGGAGGCCTGAAGACAGTTGATGTATAAAAGAAGCTCTTAGCGTCCTCATTATCACTGACTTTGCCAACACAGTACACTTTTTTTTGTGTGTATTTTACAGTGATACTCACGTGCGCATGTTGGAAGACTGCATCCAGGAAACTATTTTAGAGCAAAACAAGTTGGCAGCAGGCTCAGACAGGTCAGTAGTAGAGCATGTGTGAAGAAAATATATTTTATTTTTATGTAATTTTATATAACTCTCTTTTTAGGGGAGAAAATTGTACGCTATTTCAAACTAATCATCTGTATGTTGTTTACCAGGGAATGGATCTGATACAGTGTGGTCCAAAAGTCATAATATATCAAAAATGTATACCTTTTTTTACTCAGTCGATACAAATCAAAATGTTTAGATCTTTGTGAAATGTTCATATGAAGTTAAAATATATCTAAATATTTTGTTCGCACACCATTTGGTAAGGTTTTCTCAAATTGTTTTCACACCAAATATTTCCTTCAAATATTAACACATGTATGCTCCTGATATACAGTGCGAATTGTTTTGGTCTTTGAACAACTAATACCAGATATTGACTAAATTTATATGGTCCTCTATGTGTTATTGTGACTACTGCTGGTTCTTTAACTTTCTGTTGAAAAATAATTGAAATAAATAATTAAGTTATTTTTAAAATTATGTAATCTTGTTTGAGAAATATCATTTGACTAAAAATGTGTTTTAGTTTTTGATAAATGATGAAACAAAAGTTCTTGGTAGTGGACTCAGACTTTTGCATCCCACTGTATGTACTTAAAATCTACTACTTGCACTAAAAATTGTGCCATCAGTGCATAGTACAGAGTGTGTGTGTGTGTTTCTGTGTGTCATTGTGTGTGTGTGTGTGTGTGTGTGTGTGTGTGTGTGTGTGTGTTTATTACTCAAAGTTGTCTTTGTGTTTGAAAGTAGTTTATTTCCTATCCATCATTGTGTGTTTCAGGCTGATGGCCATTCAGCAGTGTGAGCTTGTTCTAGTTCACATCTACCCACAGGGGGAGGACACGCTGGTGTCTGACCGAACAAAGAAAGAGGTAGGTGCTAATGATATGCTTCGGGGTTCGGTTTCCCGAGACCATCATCAAAATCGAATGGGTTTAGTCGCTAGGTACATGAACAGAGAAATGAGAGAATGAATCTGATGGAGGAGGGCTTATGAGTCAGGAGTGTGTGCCAGGGTGATACAATTTATCCTGGATTTAACACACCCCAATACCAGATGTGATGATTTACTATGATGATGGTGTGTACATACAGGTGTCTATGATGTTTGGTTACCTACCATAGTGACTGGTAGATGGGACAAACTTACCAGCCACAACCAACATTTACAACATTCAGTTGGTGAATTGTGTCCATTTCCCATCATGTTATACAATATACATAGTTACTATATACACAAACTAAATTCACGCAAATGTGACAAGTAGAAAATGTGTAGTGCATATTCTTGTGTAAAGAGAAAATACTACAATGGAACATTGTCTAATCTGCATCGCTCACTCTTGTTGTTCATTCTCTGTTGCCATGTCTTAACTTGTCATGTCTGACAATGAGGATGTGACACAACCATCAACCGTCAAGAAGAAAAAATAACCATTAAAGGGCACATTGCAAAAGAAGGCATGTCTGTGCACATCAAACATGAGCTCTGCGTAAATGAAATCATCTGTGATTTGAATCTGACAAAGTAAAATCACTCCAGATCAAATTTTGTATTGCTTTATATGATATATCCATAGCACCATACAGGATCTTTAGTGTTTTTGTATGGTTATCCAGAGGGAATGGAACCCCTAATCCTACCAACTGAGCAACAAACTGCCACATTTGATGTTATTCTTAATGCATCTCTCCCTCACTTTTTCAGATTTCTCCTCTGCTCACCAGTGAGGTTCACAGCGTTCGTGCAGGGAGGCACCTGGCCACCAAACTTAACGTTCTGGTCCAGCAGCACTTCGACCTGGCCTCCACCACCATAACAAACATCCCCATGAAGGTAAGAGCCTCCTGCCAATGGGCTGGCGCAGCACAGGCCTTGCCAAAACATTAACGTACCTGAACCTTCCTGTATTTTCCTCCTCTCTTTGTATCAGAATGTTGTCGTGTCCAGGATGCAGTGTGCCCCTGCCCGTTTGTTTTTACTCGATTTTTTTTTTTCTTTCTTACTTACTTATCCTCTCACTGTCTCTCATACTTACTTTCTTGCTTACTTAGCTTTCTCTATCTTCCTGCCTTCATATGTGAGCCCTTCCTCACCTATCATGACTCATGATATTTTATAGTGTTATCTTTTTGATCTCATCTGCATGTTGATATGACTGTGAACCTGCTGCTGGTTTCATGCTGTATTTTCTGTTTTGCTAGCCCACATTAAATGTTTGCGACCAGGTTAGTACTCTTATCACACACACATGTAACTGAGGGAGAGCAGAGTACATTTTGAGTTCTGCTATTGAAGACAGGCTCTGTTTTGATTTGACAGTCAGTCTGTACAGATTTAATGGTCAGGTTGCAGTAAAGGACAGGCAACTCTAGTCTCATGTGGACACCCAGGGAATGCAGATTTTGGAATTTAGTAGAAAAGCGTAAAGCCTGCACACTCGGAGTTCCATGCATGCACCCTTTATTGACGTTGTTTTAATCTGATGACCTGATGAAGAAACACATTGAAATAAAATCTTGTTAAATCAGAATCTCTTAAATTCAACAACTCAATTCAAGTAATACGGGTGCAAAAGGAATTTGATGATATATAAGTGGAATTCGTAGTCTGTGGGCTTTAGTCTTTTCCACCATGACTTTCCCAGCCCTGCACCTCACCTGTGCAGGTGTGCAGAAATATCAGTCAAGTCTTTGGCTGTAGTCCAGCACACATATTGTTGGTGTCCTGCAGAAACCTATCTCCAGTACTAGCCCCCAATACAAAAAAGCAACAATTCAAAAAGCTCCTTTCAACCTCTCACTCTTTTATTTCTCTTACATAGTCATTTTTGGGTCACAACAATATTCCGATTTTGCCAGGGCTCTATGGCTCTGACCTTTGCACTCCTTACTATTGACTGCTTGTAATATTGGTGATCCAGGAAGTGATGCTCATCCTACTATCGATTCTACTGTTGCTTATTGTACTGCTTGTAAGTAACTCTGGATAACAGCATATCAACTAAATGCCTATAATTTAAGTCTAAACAACAAAGTGGGGACATTTTTGTCATTTTACAGCTCACATTGACTCCCATGTTCCACATTCCTAAAAGTTGACTGTTTTGGAGATAAATTGTTTCTGCCAGACACTGATAATATCTACAGACATACAAAACAATGTGCCGGCCTGATATGAATATGTCACTCAACTGGTTGTTTGTCCAGTCATCTGTGACCAGTGTTGCTTTTCCTTGGCTTTTGAACACTGTCGGTGTCTAGCAGATGTGCACACCTTATAGTTGTCCAAACCTTCCCTTGGCCTCTGTGTCTCCATCCCTGTCGGTGGCTTCTTTTCCCATGAGGAACAGTTTGTCATGCCTCCCTCTTTGTCTTGGTGTTGGTCTTTTGTGGCGTCTTGATGACTAGTTTTTACACGTGACCATCCGATTCCTCCTTTAGCTGTTTTAATACTGCTATGTTTCCCAGCTTAGCAAGTCGTTAAGTCCATAACTCATGATTCTGAGATTTGTCTTAAGGTTCCTCTGCTAGAATCATAAATAGACAAATTTCAATGAGTTAGCACATTGAGAGAATGCATAAGAATAACTATTTTGATAATAGCAATAACACTCCACTGTTGTCTACTCACCTGCAGTATAGACCGTTATGTCATTTAGTTCTGAATCATATCTAACAACAACAAAAACCCTCTCACCAAATGAGGGTCTCTGGCCCAAAGCGTATCTATTTGGGGTTCTTTGGAGTCTTAAAGTTTGGGAACCCATGAATTAGGCGAGGAAAACGTAGGCTCAGTTGGAGAAACAAACTGCAAACGAAGCTTTGTGTTTTTGTGTGTCTAGAAATGCCATTTACCATCTGTATTAGCCCTCTCAGCTGGATTGTCTGAGCAGAAAAACAACACTGACATTAACGAGTGACTGAGTCACGTAGGCAGTGAACATTTGCCTCCTCCTTCGTCCATTACTTTTATCCTTTGGAACATGAAATCAGCAGTGTTTTATGTCTACGTCTGTTTGCACGTGTGTGTGTACCAAAAGTCGAATTCATGCTAACCTGCATTTGTTATTATCTCCTTATTGACCTGCTGATGTGCAGGAAGAGCAGCACGCTAACACATCAGCCAATTATGACGTTGAACTCCTGCATCACAGAGACGCTCACCTGGAGTTCTTTAAAAGTGGTGGGTACTGACTGTCTTCTTAGCCAAAGATGTTCAAGCAGGAGAGTTGGCATGGCTTTTTTTTATTAGTTAACCATTGACATGAACTTGTTAATAAACTGTTACCTCTTTCTGTTGTGTAGGAGATCTGCACATGGCTGGCAGCACCAGTCGAGACAGTGGACTCAAGGAGACGGTTACATTGAAATGGTGCACTCCTAGAACCAACAGCATAGGTGGGCACGGTCACATGAAGGAATCAATGAATGCATCTGAAGGGTTTTATGCCCTAAACACAGTGTATCCATTTTGGAGAAAATATAACCTGATTTTACTGCTTACTTTTTTTATTCAAGAAACACAATGGTTTACATCCTCTAAATGTTAAGTAAGTAAAGGGCTCTAGATAGCTAATAACTAGTTTTACCATTATTATTATTATTATTATTATTATTATTATTATTATTGCCAGTAATCATTTTGTCAGAGAAGGTAACACGTTTTTCAAAAGATGATTTCATTTTGGCACAAACCTCTTCATTTATACATGAGTGAATTCAGGGTTCACCCCAGAGGTTTGACCGATATCAGTCAGTTATGATCAATTGTAGATACGCTGATTGGGAAATGTTAATTAAAGTGCTGCAAATGTACTAGGTGCCACGGGGCCGTTGTTAGATATTTTGTGCAGAACCTTGGAATTTAATGAGATTTATTTGCCCTTTTTGGAAAAGTAGGCATGAGCAGTATTGTGCATATACCACCAGACAGTGGTATATGTACAAAGTGTTCAAAAGAAGGAAGCAATCTCATGCAGCATTTACTGACTCGGTTCTGGTCTGGGATGCCTGATTGTGGTGAACGTGTTGTTGTGTTTTTCCCCTCAGAACTCCATTACTGTACAGGAGCCTATCGTATCTCCCCCACAGACGTAAACAGTCGTCCCTCATCGTGTTTGACCAACTTTCTCCTTAACGGTAAGCTGGAATCATCTCAGCACCATAAAACCATATAAACCATTTTTATCTGTCTTTAATCTATCGTAATTTATCTGTTGAGCTTCTTAAATACTAATGTATGGAAGTAATATTTCTTGTAATTGTCCTGAGAAATGACCTGCAACGGTAAAAGTTAAAATTAACATGTCAAATACTAGTCTCATAGATTGGAACCCTACTACGGGAAAGGACACCTTATTTACTAGTAAATTTAAAAACTAGTAAGTTTTGTCTGTGTGGATCAATCTGTTGACTTACTGATTGAATGGTTTGTTGGTTGACTGACCAGGTCGATCAGTGCTGCTGGAGCAGCCAAGGAAGTCAGGGTCAAAGGTCATCAGCCACATGCTCAGCAGCCACGGCGGTGAGATCTTCCTGCACGTGCTCAATAGCACCCGCTCCACCCTAGAAGACCCACCCTCCATCAGCGAGGGCTGTGGGGGTCGAGTGACAGACTACCGCATCACCGTAAGTTCACCTCACTCCAAGTGTAAGAGTGCACAACAATATTCCACGAATAGTTGGGAATTGTTTTTTTTTTTTGTTTTTTTTTTCACATGTGCCATTTGGTGGACTCTTTCATCTAAAGCACTTTACAGTATCATGAGTGCAGATGTTTTTAGCTTTCGTGGCCACAATGGGAATTGAACACCTAACCCTGGCAGTGTTAGTGCTAGGCTCTACTCTCGACATATTGACAACTTCCATTTACAATAACCTTGGAAAACTCTTGAGAAAATTTGAGAAATTTGAACAAGGTACCTGACCGTGTATACATCTTAGACATGTTACACAATCAACTTTTGATAAACCATTTGTCCTCTGTGCTAGTTTCATTTTCATGGTAAAATTCTAAATATTCTGTTTCGTTGTAGGCACAGGGATATTTACGTGTGGGATATGAAGATCCATTATAAAATGCTTATCCCAAATAAGGCCTTAATTGAGACAGGAGCTTGTCCGGGGTATTGTAAACAGGATATGACATTTCTGTGCGCCAGCTCAAAACATAATTGTGGAATATACTGGAAAATAACCTGGCCAGTGGTGTAAATGTAAACACCATAGGAATAAAGTTGATAGAAAGGACAGTCATGCAGTCATGGAAATAAGTGTTGTTTCATGGGTGGACGGTGCATGATATGCAGACAGTTGGACTGTTAAACTAAATGACTCCTTGACAGTACATGCACTACGAACATTCATGTCCATGACAACATTATCATGGCATTTCTATGGCAGATGTCTCTAGTGTACCACCCAGATTGACCATCAATAGCTTTTATTGAAGGGTAATGCCCTTTCTTTGCATTCAAGTCCTGGGATAAACATAACTCAGCTTGCTGTGTTCCTCAGGACTTTGGTGAATTTATGCGGGAGAACCGGCTGACTCCTGTTTCGGTGTCCGCCTCCAACCCCTCTGGGAAGCTACCAGCCGAGAGGGCGAAAGCTCAGCTTGAACGTCACACTCGTTACTGGCCAATGATCATTTCCCAGACCACCATCTTCAACATGCAGGCGGTAAGCAAAAGCAGGGATGGGATTATTTATGTTGCAGGCCAGGATGGTTTTCAGTTTTTTTCAGGATTTCAGCATTTTCACTATACAAAATTCCTATTCATTTCTGCTGAAGATTCCTGTCTTCCTCTTTCTTGTTTATTTGTTTACCCACGATAACATTCATAAACATGATAGAAAAGCTGCCTACTGTTTTTTTTGTGAAACTTGGGTCCGCTACAGAACAGCGTCCCTGTAGCTGGTAGGGATTGAGTGTCTTACTTAAGAACACTTCAGCAGGGTGGCTGCTGTCATCGTCATACTTCAGCTCACCACCTGTGTCTGTGTGTCCTCTCTACTCCACTAGGTGGTTCCTTTAGCTAATCTGATAGTAAAAGAGACTCTGACTGAGGAGGATGTGCTGACCTGCCAGAAGACAGTCTACAATCTGGTAGACATGGAGAGGAAGAACGACCCTCTCCCCATCTCTACCGTGGGCTCCAGAGGCAAGGGCCCCAAGAGGTATTACCTCTGTGTGTTGTATTTGTTTGAAACAAGTGTGCCAGTGCTTTTTTAGGTATTTTGGGGTGTATGCATTGAAGTGACGTAGAGCAACAGTAAATACACACATCCTCGCACATCCAATCTCAACGCCATCTAGCATCTCATGAGGTTAACCCTGTGTGTAGATCCTCACAGAGGCACCCACAGACTGACAAGCACACAGAGCCCAGCTCTTACTGAGGCGCTCTGTCACGAGCACCAAAAAACACAGCAACAGAACCAGAATAGAACTAGGTTTATTGAAATATCAGACTTGAGACCCAAATTGAATTACTTATGTGTCTACTGCCCTAAGAAAATGACTAATTCCTGAGTTCCGGAGTTCCTGCAGGCCTTGAAAATTCTGGAAAGTTCCTGCATTTTAGAAAAATAAATTTACACCATCATGAGTAGAAAATGACAATTTTGAGTCCAACCAATACCTTAAAAAGTCATTGAAAGCACAGCACTAATTGACTTTATTTTTGACATTTTGATTCCTCCAAATACTAGCAAATATGAATGTGTGCTGTGCGATTTTATGGTAGTTTAACAGTTCAAAAAAGACAGCACCGCATACAGCAGGATCACTGATTCTTCCATTTTTGCTATCCCCAGGGATGAACAATACCGTATTATGTGGAACGAGCTGGAGACACTTGTGAAAACTCACGCCGGAGCCACTGACAGACACCAGCGGGTTCTGGACTGCATCGTTGCCTGCCGGAGCAAGCCCCCCGAAGAGGAGGACAGGAAGAAGCGAGGGAGAAAGAGGGAGGATAAGGAAGACAGGACGGAGAAAAATGGCAACAAAGATGCAGATGACAAAAGCTGGCAGGACTCTGAGAGGTCAGTATCTGTAACTTATAGTTACTGTATAGTTAGTGTATGTGGTACTACTGTGTGTCAGATTTTTAATTGATTGCACGTCAAGCCATTGCCACTGTACATAGCACTGACATTTTACCTCCTCTCGTTCCTGTCGAACTTGATCAGCACACTGTAAAAAGGATCTCCTGAAACATTCTCTTCTCTCAAGCTACACTGCCTTGTTTTGAACCCTAAGGTTAAAGGGGATGCTGGATAAAGAAGATCAGGAGTCGGAGGTGATAAAGGATTCCCCGGACTCACCAGAGCCACTCAACAAGAAGCCCCGCCTGTCCACAGAGGAGGTTCAGCCGCCAGAGAGAGCAAAAGGTACAAACCCTCATCATACATGCATTTAGTCATTTTGGTTAAGAGCACCGGGTAAAAGTCTAAATGTGAAACAAATCAGTGATTGGTAATAATATACAGAACATTTTTTTAAAAAGTGACTAAGTGCTGAGAAGTAAAACCAGCAAAGCAATCATTAAACTGTCAGCTAAAGGGCAGATGTACGTAGCTGGCACCGTTAAAGCACACTCATTTGGTTTACCTTGTTTTGCAAGCAGGGTTTATTGAGGCTATGCGGTCACCTTAGTCCACCTCAGTCACTTCAGTTTCCCTTCCTGGTCTCAATATTGCGGCCTGACTGACACAGATCATACACTTGATCATATAGATATTTATATCAGGTTTGCAGAATTAGAAATGCATCTGCCGATAAATTATAGCATTAAAAAAAAATTGGCCATTTCCTCACATTGCACACAATGGTACTCTTTCAAAGAAAACGTTGGATCGCACAAAGCTCCAATGGCTCTGTTCTTTACACAAAATCAGCAAAATCCATTTTGATGAGATAAATTGGCATCACAAATAATACTTTTTCCTTAAGGATTCTTCCTAATTTAACAGCACTGATAATATGTGTGGATTTGAGCCCATAGTCTCCCTGTGCCGCTGCAGGTCCGGTCTCACTCCTCACCTTGTGGACCAGTCGGATCACTGCAGCCAACTCCAGAAAGCACCAAGAGTTTGCTGGGAGAATCAACTCCGTCAACAACAAGGCTGAGTTGTACCAGCACCTTAAAGATGAAAATGGGTGTGTTGCTTACAGTTAACGTGACATTTTCACTGTGGTAAATCAAATTACATGTCTCATCCATCAAACATATGAAGTTAATGTTTTTATTGCTTTTTTTTATTCCCAGGATGGATGTTCATGAAAATGGCAAGGCCTCCAGATGATGTTACCAAGGACCCCCATTGCACCACCTTTTACAAGAGGGAGATTGTGGACCACAGTGTACACCAGACTTTGGTGTCAAGAATGTTCTCCCACACTCATGTCCCAAACAAGGACATGAAAATAAAATAGAGACAGTGAACTCCAACATTAATTTTATAGATTTTTTTTTACCCTAGTTTTTGTAGATATGCTGCTCACATATTATGTAAAGCAATAAAAGTTATCAATAGAGAACCTTTTCGCTGCCATTTGCACCATTTGTCTCATTATATTAAAGGGATGCTTCTTAAGAATCTTATGTATTGATGTCAAAAATTCTCAAAGCAGTTGTCCAACTGGGTGAAAGCCATTCCATATTATTTCATAGTAATGGTAAGAATAAGGAATGGAAGAACTTATATGCAATTTTGAAAGCAGTGGTGTAATCCCCCCATTGAATTGTATTTGGGCCAATATTTTTGAAACAAAAACTCTGGCTTTTGAATCTTTTCACTGAAAGCCCTCCAAAGTATGGTGACCATAACTTTTCATTGACTGTAAAAATCACGATTAAGTATTAAGTGATGCATCAGCCATCTTGAAGTCCAAGTAGCTTTCACATATCACAGGTGCAGGTACATTTTGTCACTTACACTTTGTGTTATTCCATAAGTATTTTTAGGGCAAGACATACTACATTTTTAGAATTACCTCCAGAAATGCCTCTTGCATCCAAATTTAGTAATCCAAATGTATTAAACAACAGCCAGATTGGACAGCAACTGCAGTAATTCAAAAATAAATTGCTAAAAAATGCATAGAATGAGGAAATGTCCTTATAGGTACATGGAAACATTGCAAGTTAAATGTAATTCCAATCTGAGTTTCTACCATTTTACCATCTCATGCTGCATGCCATAGGTTTAAATGGCATAATTTTCAACTATAGATCAACTTCATGTTTCTGTTCTTGGATACCTCCTCTGGTGTCCTATTGTGTCAATGTTGTGGCTCAGAGTGGTATTGTGGAGGAGGGCGTGGCACTGCCTTGTTGAGAGTTTGTCTTCCTTGTGCGGCCCTGTGTAAGGTTAATCCACAGCCTCAGTGGTGGTGGAGGTGGTTCGTGCTGGAATAGTGGAGGTAGCCTTGGTCCTATGGCTCTCTGATCCATGTTGTGAACTGAGACCATCCTGCTTGCAGGCCAAATGGCAATTGTTCTTGTCCTACCATAACCTTTACAGAAATAGAGAACCACAGCAATGAGGATGACCATCAGTATGAGGAAGCAGACAACGAGGAGAGCCGTAAGCATGCTGGCCATCCATTGATAGGGTTTCATCTGTTGTATGGTGGCGGTCGTAGCAGCAGTAGCTACATATGCTGAGACACTGGTGTTAGAAGTTGGATTTGGTCCCAATACTGGTGTCAGTATTGGGACTGGGAGAATTATTGGTGCCCAAACTGGAGTTTAAGGTAGTGTAGACATTAGGGTTGGATCCGCCCAATGTGGGAGTAGGAGTACTAGGAAAACAGTCATGCCTGTAGCTCACAGGCCCAACCTTGGTGATGGGGAACTCTGGAAGCATTGCTCTACTG
>OOFE01021684.1:0-18229 GCA_900323365.1 Monocentris japonica | reverse complement strand
CTCCCACTCCGCACCACACCGCTGCTGGTCACGCCGCTCTCCCGTCCTCACAGTCCTACACCCGATCCTCCCGATCTGCTGCCAGACTCACGCACGCTGTCGCTCACACAGTCACACACAGGTTAAAAAGGCTCGGCTGCAATCAGCCTTAATTGGCCGCAGCCGCTAGCCTTCCCCACTCCCTTTCCCCAGTCCGCCACAACACTGTCATCCAAAAAGATGTTAATCAATGACAGTTTCTCTCACTTTTCCCTTATGAAGACTTCATGGAGATTTACCCGTGCAGTTCCCATGAGAAAGGCCATGGAGGAAATTCAAGTAAACAGATGAAGGCAGGAAAGCAGTGATCTGTTTATGGATAAGTAAAAGTGCCCTGAGGAGCAATCAATGACTCAATAACTGACTGTGTTAGCTACTCTATGGGTAATCCATAATGATTATCAGAGGCACCATCTTAATTTACTACTGACATTTTAACTGTAATTCTGCTTTCATTCACTTTTATGAGATTATAGGGCTATATTAAGATGAACAAAAAAAACAGTTTATTGATAAAACACAGACAAACCAAAAGGGCCATTCAAGCACTAGCAACTCATTCCTTATCAATATTGTCCTGGAGTGAAACAAGCATGCCAATAGACTCTGGCAATGAACGATGTCCTGAGTCTAATCAGGATGGCTCTCGAGGCTGATTAGTTCTGTCGGACTTTAACTGATTGCGGTAAAGTAATGCTGCAGAGAGCTTGGAGCTCAGACCTTTATTTGCTTTCTAATTACTGAGGTATGATCAAGCGCCTCTCTGGCCCAGGCCTTGAAATGAGAGAAGTGATTATAGCTAGCCTGGATAAATTGACAACAAATAATCAATAGCCCAAGGCAGCTGTGTAACATTTTCCAGAGATACTATTGATGCTTTTGGCATTCTTATAATGACTCTGCCATGAGAGAAGTAAACAAAGCAACGTGGAGGGTTGGAAGGCATTGTGGCAATGCATTAGGGAGGACAGGAGAAAGGCATTATGCTCTTCTGAGGCCTCAAGGGAGCACTTTCTCATTCTAGTCTTTCTTTTTGGTTAATGAGGAAGGGGACTTGTTTACAATGTAGCCTGGAGCTTTCTGGATTTGGTGGATGAATATAAAAAAAATGGTGCTGGTCCAACCTACATGTATGATTCAGAGGAAACTGACACAGACTCAACCCCAGGCCTTTCTTGGAGTTGTTTGTTTCCATCTTGGGCGTGTTGTCAGACAAGAGCTGTGCCATTTCAAAATGGCCACCTGATGCTGCCATGGCTATGCACCCCTCTCAATCCTGCGCTCTCCTGCCTCTCAGAGATACAGTATGTTTATGTGTTCCCAGAAGGCCTTGGTGGATTAATCAGTGGACTCCTTACATCCACTGTTTTGACGTTACCAGCACTGTTATAATGTTTCATTGTGAGAGTTTGTACAGGCCTACCCATAACCCTTGGTATCTTTTATTCTTTCCATTTCATTGTAAATATACTCAGCGTTCAGGACTGAAAAACTGCCCTAATGTTAACCCATGACAATGCCATTTCTCTCACTTCCACTTATAGCCTTATCAAAGCACCAAGTCAATACCTTTATGTCTCAAGACTACAAGTCTGATGATTCAACCCGAGGTATGTCACTTCAGTTTTTAGATCTATTCTGTCCTGTCAAATGTACATGTGATATTTGATAGAGATGTACCAAATAAGGAGGTGGGCCACATTTTGACAGCTCCAATCATCTTAGTAATTATATCATATAAGACCTGAACTGTGTGTAGTTGGATATTGGACATAACTTGTCTGAGTAGATGCCTTTGTAATTTTGATTGAGTTACTTCAAAGTTAAAATCCTTTTTCATGTTTGCGTTATTTTGTCCAACCCACCCCCAGACACGTTGGGAACATGAACTGCGATACAGTTGAAATGAAGAGACAATACTGGTCTATCAGTGGGACATATTGAGGGCCTGTCCCTTAAAACTGGCGTGTACCACAGGGGCAATATTGCTTCTTTCAAACAGACACAGATGTGATGGCCGATACCCAGAGTGGAAGATCACTCGTCCCTCACTGTCCTCTCTACAGAGTCAGCATGGCTGGATGACGTGGAATCACTGGGGAACATGAGCTCTTGAATGTGAATAGAAATACTCACCCACTAATTCCACATTCCCCAGAATAGACCTATCCATGACACCCCACAAATCAGCTTGCTAAATCCTAATTGATTACACATTAATCGGTATGTGTGATTTAAAATTGGATTATGTCTTTTAAATGAGCTTGCGATTGCATTTGAGAGTGAAGTTGAGATGCTACTGCCATAAGAGTTGGGAGAAGGTTAAATGTAGTGTAGAGAGAGATCAGCACTCATATCTCTTTTCTATGTAGTAAAACGTGCTAAATGGCCAATGAGAAACATGAATGTCTCCTTACAGCTGAAGAACGTACTCTTTGGTATGGTAGACTGAATCAAACCTTCATCGTTAGTGGTGAGTTCCCATATTTTCTCTGCTGCTGTCGTATTCATGTCATGATACAGTATTACACCTATAGCAACTGTATATTGTCGATAGAATCATATTGACAAAAATGTTAACATAGCATTTTTATGGCAGATCAGATGGGTCCCTGTCTTGGCCCCATGGAGCCCCAGAGGACTCAGCCTTGTCACAACACATTAGCTTGCCTTCAAAACAGCCACCGCTCACTTTTTTTGTTGTTCACAGTGCAATGGAGCCTAAGAACTGCTGCTTTCAGGGCTGTTAATTGTGATTAATAGTGTTTGTTGCAGAGCATACCACCAGACTTTAGAAATGTCCCAGTGGTTGCACACTCAAGCCCAATCCAAAACTGACTTTGCTTCCCTTGTGTAACTATTACAGCCAGTCTCCTTGTTCTCATCTATTCTCTACCCCTTTAAATGTCAATTCTTTAGTTATTTAATTATTTATCAACTATTTAGGGCAAACACGTTAATACCACGCCTCTTTCAGCGTGACGTCATTGGAGACTCCTGATGGAGCGGGGACCCCTCGTTGTTATTTTGGGTGTCATTTTTCTCTTTCTTAATCGTGTTTTCTGTTAGTTATGCAAAAGCAAGAGTTTGTTTTTCCAGTGCAAGTGGAAATGAATCCGTTAAATATGTATCTATTCTCAGACATCAATATCAGTGCCATGCCGGAGCTTGGCAGCCTCACAACCTTTTAAATGTATCTGGGAGGGGGTGGAGGAAATTGACATCAGAAGGTTTAATGCAATATGTCTTCAGAGACAGTATAAAATCCTGAACATTAACCCATGAGTGGATTTAAATCACAATTTCCTCCTCTCATATATGGATTCAAAGAGCCTTGAAATGGCTTTTGCCCCTTTTCTATTCCAGGCTTCAGTGAGAGTTTTATGCACCTCTTAGCCACAAGATTGACATGCTCCCACTCTAGCTCCCTCCCAAGGAGAAGTGCAAGGGTGTGCTTGAGAGACAACAAGGCCATTTACGTGACTACTGAACAGAAAAGCTTTTAGGCAATATGAATTTGGCCCTGCAAAACAAGACACAAAATATCAAATTGCATTTATACTGTACCAGTAGAACCCGTGAACCAGTGGACTGTACAATCCACAGAATATCAGACACTGCTGGGATCTTCCTCATGTTCTCGGAAATGTGAAAAACTAAACGTAGAATATTATCTAAGTTCTTCATATTTTATTAAAAATCATATAATTCATGTATAAAGTTTTTTTCCCCTGGTTGTGTTACGGTTAGTGACTTGCCCCCTCGTGCCTTAATGTTTCTGTATCTTAAAAATTTGTGTACTTTTAAGAAAATGGAAGAATGTTGTTTTATACCAAGTTGTTATGGATGTGGTAAAAGAAAAGAAGCCACCAAAGAGGTGAATGAGAGGTGTTTACCATTTGGAAGGCAGTTGTGATTTTATAGTACCCGGTCTTTAAAACACTCATAGCAAAATCCTATGCAATTAAAACAAAAAAAACAATGCTAAAAGTGTGTTTTCAGTAAGGAGAGATGAACACCAACATTTTGATGGCTTTTTTATTCAAATGTTTTCATACTTTCTCAGAGAGTGCCAAAGCTTTATTAAGTCTGTCTGACAGGAGATTCGTCTCATCTCGTTACTGACTCAGACTTCAGCAGTTCCAAGCAGGCTTTGAAAAAAGGAACTTAATACTCCACTTGATACTCAGACATTAATTATTGTTAGATACAAACTATACTGAAGCCTATCCCATTCAGATGATAGAGATAAAATAATAAAGTTTCAGGTTTTATCATCATGGTGACCATAAAAATGTATCAAACAAACTAGATATAATTAGTGTGCAGACCTTGCTGGCATGTTGATTTCACAGAAACTTGTGGTTTGACTTGATATAATATACACATTGCAGGTGGATTACTGATAAGTAGCTCATCAGACCTCAGCTCCCTCCTGAGCAGCATAATCAGGTTGTTACACTGCAGTGTGCAGTGACATACTTGTGACAGCATGGATTGTATTTCTTCAGGCTTCCCACTTCAAAGAACCATTCATCTACAAGTCACAAAAAAGGCTTTCTATCTATCTATCTATCTATCTATCTATCTATCTATCTATCTATCTATCTATCTCTCTCTGTCTCTCTATCTATCTGTCTATCTATCTATCTATCTATCTATCTATCTATCTATCTATCTATCTATCTATCTATCTATCTATCTATCTATCCATCTATTTATCTATCTGCTTCTCAGTCAGCCATCATCTTCAGCGTGTAATCTCACTTGTGTCTTGGTAGACCCTGTCATGAAGACTTGGTGGGCGTACCTTCTGTGTAGAGTGGATTTGCTCTAAGAAATTATTATGGGTAGAGGTGACTTTTGTTTAGTGCATATAGATGCACATGCTGTCAGTGATGTGATGAGTTTGTTTATGCTTTAGAGGTCTGTTTTAATAGATGTAGGTGGTGCCACATAGAAAAACGCTGCCTTTTGTGTGGCTGAAAATGAAGATAAATGATTCTCTTATTTCAAAATGCTTCTCGCCTCAGGAGCCTAGAAAAACTAATGGAGTAAATAACAGCACTAACTGCCTCAATTCTGTCCGTGCTTCTAAGATAGATTAATGCTTGGGACATTAGAGCTACATATTCTCGAAGCTGCTAATTTAACAATAAAGCAACAGGCTGCCAATGTTATGTGCCGCTAAATGTTTGACTCGAAACTGATTTAGTCAGGGTTATTTGGCATTAACAGCAATTATAGAATGAGCAAAAAAACATATAACATCATGTCACATCACATGGCATGGCATGACATCACATGACATTACATCACATTACACATCTTCATCATATCATATGAATAATACACCATCATGTTTGAAAATGTGTGAACCCTACAGGGTGTGGTCATTATTTCATTTATTATAAAAGAATAAGCCTATAAATCCTTATCTAAACCTCAAATCTTAATGACAAAACCCAAATAAAGTACATGCACAAATAATATATGTTATGTATATAAATATGATATACTATATCCTATCCCTGTGCGCAAAAAAATATGTGAACTCCTTCAGTCAATAACTTGGCTCCTCCTTTAGCAGCGATGACTTGGAGCAAAGGTCTCCTAGAGCCACTGATCAGTCTCTGGCATCTTCCCAGAGGGATTTTCTCCCACTCCTCCTTACAGAACTACAGAGGTTTGAGGGTCTCACATGAACATCCGCTTCAGGTTGTGCCACAGTATCTCAGTTGGATTTACTGTAGGTCATGACTTTGCTGTAGGTCAAGACGAGCAGCTTTGTTCTCTTCAAACAGTAGAGGTTCTTCCTGGCTTCCCTTGCATGAATGCAACCTGCACTAAATCCCTTTAAACTTGCATGAATGCAACCTGGGCTAAATCCTCATACTCATACTATCTCATGTTCGTGCGGACCACAATATATTGGTAAAATAAATGAGCCTGTAAAGACATGGATAACACAAAAGTGGTCTATGTTGGAATGACACTGAAACATCTATTGTCAGACATTTCCATGAGGTCAGGAATCCTATCAGTCCTCTCTTTCTGAGCCATTCTGCAGATTTCCAAGCCACACGGGGATGGTTACCTTAGACAGAGATTACATTGAGCTGAATGTAAATGGATTTGATACATATCCGAAAGGTCTGAAAAACGAATAGTCTCTCGCTGGTTTCTTGTAACACATTACCTATCCATCCATTTTTCTCTCACACTCTTTGAATAGTTGTATCTGATTCATACATGTGTCTATTGTTGTACTGATACAATCTTCTGCATATGAGGGTATTTATTTCTTTGCCTGCTTTCCAGCATCACTTTTGTTCTCTTAACAGATTGCTATCTCTCTATCCTCTCATGGATACTGTTGTGGGCCTGCATTGGTCATTTTTTGTATGATTGGATATACTGCATCCAATTACCCAATGATGTCCTCCCATTGGCTTCGCTCCTCTTTAAAATCCAGGCTGGAAGACATTGTACTTGCATTGGTGATGGTCTAATGCTCACAGAAATGTTCACTGTGACTCTTCAACACTTTTCTCTAGGAAAAGAAACCACTTGACCAATGTGCTAGTGAGTGGCCAATATCTCTCTTTATCTTTTTATTTAAAAAAAAAAAAAAAATTGCCATGGAGTTATTCTTGGGAGTTGGAGCTGCTAAGCAGATTTTGGATCCAACCAGCCCATATTAGACGCTGATCACACACTTGAATTACTAATAATTTATTTACTCTATTATTTGTACTAGTATTTCCAAACTCCTTGAAAGCAAAACCATACAGTATATTCTGAATGCATTCTGACATTTCCTTAAAGGTGATTGCATTCAAGGCGTTGACCTCAAAATAGAGTCAATTCTGCAGGGCTAACATATACAGTATCTATTTGTATCAGTAGCGGGAGATTTTCAAGCCTTTACTTTGCAGTATTTTCTTCAGTGGACCATCTGCATTGGTATATGTCTGTGAAGGAGCTGCACTACGCTTCATGTTTATTAGCACTCAGGCTGGGGCAGAGGAGGCAGATCTGGCTGCAGGCCTGTTCTGGAGGAGAGGTGTAAACAGAATGCACAGCCATCTGCTCCACACAGACCTTTCTCCTGCTAGCTACTACTGGAATACCTGCCACACTTCAGATTGCTGGTGAAAGCAAGTCATGACATAATGTTGTCTAACTCCCTGGTTTTTCAACACGACAACCAAGGGATTTGATGGTCATTTGATTTGGCATTCTAAGAAGATGATATGTTTAGATTTGGCTGAACTGGAGCAGGGATATGTTTTCCAGAGGAAAACGAGCTGAACACTAGCTCCTTTTAAAGGTTCACTGACCTTTCTATGTGTTATCTATGTGTTCTATGTGTCTTACCTACACTTATGTACTTTTACCATTCCAGTCACGCAGTATACTCCACTTCTTTCTGGACTCGATCCCTCCTTTGCTATTCCCGCCATCCTGTAGCTAAGGATGTACTACATGCTCTTCTCTTATCTGCAGCCACTGTGGAATCCAGCAACTGCATCCCTGATCCTAATAACATAAGGTCATACTCTGATGAAACAAAATGTATTTCCTTTATGCAATAGCATACCCCAGTCGGCTCTGCTGTTGTGATGGCATTCAAGAGGATAAGGCAAACCTGAAGAATGGATTTAGGCCTGTCTGCCAATAGCAATGCCTCTTTTCTCTCATTTACATCATGTAATCCTGTAATACTTACTAGGACATTGTTTTGGAAATATAAACAACTGGCTTGATCATAAAGAATGGTGATACAATAATTTAATCTGATCTGAATGTTGTACGGGTGCAGCTGGACCTTTTTAACTACATGCTTTAATGCTGCTCTATAAGGTATAGAATTTATTTTGCTGTACCATATTGTAACCCGTGTAACAGATGACGATACATTTTCAACCAGCTCATTTTTCTGGTAAGCATTCCCTCGTTCCATCTTATTCCTCAGGAATGTGATTAAGCCTCTGTTTCACCCTTTGTCAAACTTTGCAGGCACTCATGTTTCTCATCAGTTGGTTACGAGGTCTTTCTGAAGACCCTGTTTAGGGCACTCTTAAGTCTGGGTGAGCTGCGTGTGAACCAAGACTCCATTATCTGGCAGAGCAATGTCATATTTAAACTAGGTCAAGAGTGTTTCAGGTACCTGAGAGGAAGAAAACAATCTCATTTCACTCTCTCCATCCCACTTTTATCTCACGTCACATTTCACGTCAAATTATACCCCAGCCTGAAATTTCTGTAAATATACCAGGATTCTAGATTTTGGAAATAAGTCAGGTGTGAAGGCAGCTGAAAACAACAAAGTAGAAACAGGTGCAAGATCCAATTTTACGCAGTTTTGTTCAGAGTGGCAGAAACTTAATATTTCAGTCGTTGATAACCAGTTTAGGATAAGGCCACTGTTGGTATAGTTTAGGAAACAAAGGTTTTTGTATCTTTGATGAAAAGTCTTTCCTGAAATCACTATCTTCATCTTCTCTTCCGATATAAATCCACTTTGCCCCTTCCAAATTCCTCTCTGAAGATAGTTGTTCTGGAGAAGCACAATAATATTTTGATTCCTTTTCCTTTCTGTGTTCTTCATCTAGGCGGTGATTTGAAGAATATAACATAATGAGACAAAAATCCAAGGAGACCTCTTTGTCTAACTGATGAGCCTTTTCTTTTCATTTGCAGCCCTGTGTGTGTCCCTTGTGGCCCAAAATCGATTCATTATAAATGAGGAAGACGTATCTCCCTTTGAATCTAATGGAAGGTTCTTCGGGTGAAATTGTTCTTCCACCTTTGTCCTTGCTTCAAAACCTTGTTTTTTTGGTTTTGAAGCAAAAAACAGATACTCTCCAAATACTGCTGAATGCACAGGATCATTCTCGCTGATGGGATTGCCTTTCTCTGTCTGATATGACACACTGGTGGGTGGTTATGGTTTCTATTTGTTGGTATCATCTTTGTTGTATCGTTACACACAAGGACTTACAGTGCATTCTCAATGTACAAATATTATAGCATTCACTGCAGTGTGTTTAATGAAAAGACCATATGTACTACCATTGAATGCATGTGATGCAAGTCATTGACATGCTCCACTATTATAAGGGGGTTTTGTAATGTATTTTGTTTATTGCTTTGAAACTGGCTATGGGCTTAGATTAATCTTTTGTCAGTGAAAGGAAGAAAAGATGGCAGTGATCAGTGAAAACATGAAGGCATTCATGCATCCTCAGAACAGAGCATACAACATTGCAGAGAGAAGGGGTGCAGGGAGGCTGAGAGACTTGGTCAGCTCACAACAAAAGGCTTATCTAAACCTCCAATGAAAGGACAGGATGAAAAGCGGCCGGATGCAAGTGAGGGTCTGACAACTATCGGTCTATCCACCTGTCTGTCTGCGTGTCTGGTTGTCTGTCTGTCATGATTATGCCAACCGTGGCCTGCGACGTGTCACTTGCAGCTCTGCATTTAGTCATGCTTATGATGTTCACCTTATGGCCCTGCTGGGATCATGCACGGTGCATATTCATTCTGCTTAAATGCCACTGCCTGGAATTGCGCGGGCACACACACACACACATACACATATACACACACATATACACACACACACACACACACATACACACACACACAAAGCGTCTGGCAACTACAACTAAAACTAAAAAACACTGGGGGAGGAGATCAGTGTAAAAAGGTTAGAGGTACCATAATATGAATATGTGTATTTCTATAACTCAAACAGTCGACTTTTCCACCAGTCACAGAACAACAGTCACATTATGTGGTATGTTTTCCCTTTTTTCTGTGTGTGTGTGTGTGTGTGTGTGTACACAGCAGTGGTTTTCAAAGGTTTGTGCATCAGCAATTGCATAGCAAGATATTGATTAATTTGTTACACACATTTTGGTAATATTAATATTTAATATTTTTGCAGTTGGTTTCTATCACAAAAATAACTATTTTATTTATTTTCATGGGCACATGCCTGCAACCCTGTCAGAAAGGTTTCACACCAGGTCTTTACTTTTTACAAAGGCAATAATAATGAGGCAGGCAGACAGCTGGAGGATGCTGTCTATCAGGCCTGCACTGTCTGCTCAGCAACACAGACCACAAAACACACCAGGGACAGAAGAGCAAGTGCACCTACACGCTTGCTCACTGTCACACACATTCTGCATATATACACACACACATGGACACACACAAACAACTGGCTTGTGATATGAAATGATAGTATATTGTAAATCTCCCATGGACCAGATATGTGGCTAAGAGAGAGAGAGAGAGAGAGAGAGAGAGAGAGAGAGAGAGAGAGGCTTCATTGTAGGAGCAGAGATGTCATCTCTGTCACAGCCAAGCAGTGACAGAGATGGAGAGCACGGCTGTTTCAGGCTGCGGCAACAAAGCCTGTGGCAATAAATCACTCCTCTCTTCCTTAATGAATCTTTAATATTGAACAAAGCGGTGGCATTGTTCCCAGCATCCCTGCTGAGTTGTGTAGCACTCCTTCACAATAAGAGAGCCTGCCATGTAGGTCATGTAATGGAGGAAGATATTTATAAATGAGGTTGTAATGAAATAATGAAATATAAATAACCCACAGATTACACACACAGCCCACTCTTCTGTAGATAATAGTCCTAAGGGTTGTTTTCTTAACCTTCACATGATCTGTGTCCATTATAGCGAATGGCAATCATCCCTGTAGTATTGCTGCTCTAGGATAATGTGTAACAACTCTATATGAACAATAGCAGCTGGTGGCAAATCAAACCGTGTAGTGGTTAAGACCATGCAGTCCCTTCCTGGCGTAGAATTTATTTGTGCTACAACATTTCTTATGTTGGGAATCATTGAGAGAGTTGACTGTTTTTCACACCGAATTTTACTTCATAAGCATCACTTTAAATCACTCTAATATTAAGCTTTTGAGTGGAATAAACCACATGCCCCATTCCTTCCCTCCACAAGGATGTTGATCATTACTCTCTATGACAGCTTCATGCCCTGAGACTGTTATCTGCCCTGTGTTTAGGCACATTGATGTGGATGGATGCTGCTAAAGGAGACTAAATGGAGAGAAGAAAACAACGGGTGTGACTCTATTACATCCATTAGGTCTGCCATGGTGCATTGCACTCTGCTGTCTCCTCAGTGAATGCTGTCTGTATGTGTCAGCAACGTGCTCTCACAACAACGGTCGTACATATCTTATGAAAAGTTATGCACCCTTGAATCATACTATGTCTACGCATGGCAAGCCACATAACCTATCACTGCACCTGCTCCAAAATCAAATAAAACTACTTTGGTTGAGGTTAGGCAACTAAAAAAATTTGGTTAAGGTTAAGGTGGGGCAAGATGGGCAAGTGTATACGCCCATCCACCACCAACCTCCACACCTTTACTTTCCACATCGTTATTTCTATGTGAAACTACTTCCTGTTCCACCCACACGACTCGATTAGTATGATATCATAGAAAAATTACTGCGCCTTACTTTTACTAACTACAAACTTAATATGAGAACAGGTCGGTTCAGGACATGTTTCCACAGAGTCTGGATACTCAGTTTGAAGAGAAGGAGATGATATTCTGTGTATTATTCTGTGCCAAGCGTTGCATAGAGAAATGCTGGTCGTGACATATATAACACATTATGATTGATTATTTTAAAACATCTAAAATAGCTAGAATTTGTTCTTATTTCTCAAGGTTAGAAACAACCCAAGACAACCCGAGTCCCAAATGGGCAGCAATGCAAGCTTGATCATTTATTATGTCCTGCATTTTATCGCAGTACTTTCTCCTGGATTCAGGGTCACTTTGACTTAGACCTGTGTGATTTTCACTGAGGCAATCTTTTGGATGATTGCTTCACTGTAATTCTCTATGGATTACATGCAGCCTGACCAGAAATAATGCAAACATTATCATATAAGGCACACACACACACACACACACACACAACACAGAAAGAATGAGCTTCGATAGCTCAATGTTGTTTGTTTCTGTGGTGGATTTATTAGGTCCCAACAATCCCCATACTACTAGTGCATAGTATATGCATGCAGGCATAGATCTTCCCTTTTCAGCTTGAACCGGCAGTGGCAGCTGTTCACTGGTATTCAAACCAGTCCTCACTGTCTTGGAGACCACTGAGTGTTACAACTCATGTAATAAGTGTTACATTTGACAATGGGTGAGAAAAACATTTTACTCACTGACACGCACGTTTAAATAGCTGTGAACATTTAGGCTCCTAATTTCACATTATAACTTGGAAGTCAGCACCACTTAAAAAAAGTTTAAAGATGAATTGTATCTGTAAATTCACAGGCAGCATCGTGAACGTAATCTGCGCAATAATCATACACAGATCCCGAAGATTTTAATGAGGATTTCTGGCTGAAGATGTACAAATGTGTCTGGGAGGGAGAAGTGGAACCTTTGACTGTGTCGGTTTGGATCTGACAACAGTACAGATAAGCACTCGCGGACTATCATGTCATGGCCTAGCTAATCACAGCATGCTTCCAGTGTCATTTAAGACTTAGTGTACCAGGCACACACACACACACATTCTGTCATTTTTCAAAGAACTCAGCAAAGAAACAGAGCACATGAGCATGGGCGGACGAAGAGAAGGGCCAAAGCCACTGAACAGAGGAGCAAATCTTATTTAAATGGGAAACATGGAGCCGTAGAGATGAGTGACTACAGTGATTACATTTCTCTGAACAATGCACAGGCGCTGATGCCATATGGCTCTGTGAAACAAGATCACTGGCAGATTACATGTATTGACGTGGCAGTGCATGCTGTGTATTGGACATATTGCATGAGCTGAGAGAGATAAGTCGGCCTCGGAGGAAATAGATATCTTGATAGTTAAATAGATTGGTGGGATGTGGTTGTCACAGATTCATTTTGGAATTACTTTATTGCCAAGAAGGCTACTGTTGAGCAAGGGTTAAAAATGAGGTTTAGATGGACTCTGACAAGACACAAATATCAAATCCAAGAATGACAAGTTCATACTGTGGAGAACACTTTTACCAAGTTGTCTTGGAGATAACACATTTCTCAAGAATGTGAGCACAGAGAAGCATCCTTAGAGTTTGAGATGGGCGGTGTCCTTGACGTCTTGCGATCAATTAAGTTGCACAGCTGTTCATTTTCCTATCTGTTTCAAACAGCTCTGTGCCCGATGCTTCCTCAGCTGGTAAGTCAACTTCCGGGATCTTTATCGGCCGTTAGATATTATGTCAAAGGCGTCATGGAGGACACAAGAACGCGAGCATATTGAGAAAAAGGCCTTATGAGTCAACAAGTGGCAACTTGATTGCCATTAACCTTCTCCTAGATATAATTATAACCTCCTAGATATGGGAGATAGGTTATAAACAAGAAAGCCACTGTGTATGACTTTGTTTTTGTTTGTGTCGTGTAAGTTCAAAAGGGGAACACCAATGATTTATAATGTTTTACAGTGACACTGGAACAAGCGGTATAAGTTCAGGGCCTCACATATAGTGAGTACAAGAACATGACAAATCTTAGACAGTAATACCTGGCTAAAAATCAACATTCAATTGTTGGATCTATTATTTAATGCAATATAAATTATCATTTGGTCTGTATGTGATGCAGTTTTAAATTCAAACATATTATTTTGTAACAGACAGTGATTAGGCCTGCAGTGACTGGAGGCAGTGCTATGAGGCCATGAATAAAGAGCTGAGCCGTAGGGGGCAATGAAGTGTTGGTGATCATCATTGGATGGCTCATCATTAAGGTCAGAATGGAATATAAACAACTTTTAGCCAGTGGCACTGGTGGCTCTGCTGGCTTAAAGGCTCTGTACACTGTTAACAGATACAAAAAACCTTTTTGGAAATGCTCTTTATTGAAATACAGGTGGTATTGTGTAGCAAAACCTCCTCCTGATCCAAAGTAGGGTTGAATGGGGACAGTTTGAATAAAGGATGTGTGAGGTGATGATGGGAGCTACAGTATATGGGGTGTGGTTTCTAATTGACCCCCTACCTCTCTCAGTCTTTTGTGCTTCCAGGACTTTATTCTGTTACAGAAGAGTAAAAATCAGGTTAAAATATCTATTCAGCTTTAAGGGCTAGGACTGAATCAATTTGTCCATAAAAAAAAAGAAAACTGTGCAACACTTCATCAATGTTAAAAGACTCCAAAAACATGTTTTTAAACAAGGTCATCTAACCAAGCTGAGAAGTGGTGTTTGCAGAGGTCTGAGATCACCCTAATGCATTAATATTAACAGTCAAGCATTGCTCCTCTTTTATTTTATCCCTATTATTATCAGAGAGCAAAGGGCAGAGAAACATGATTTGTGCAGCGCTGTTGGAATGGAGTCTAGGGCATATGTGGAAGATTTGATTCCTCTGATAGTCTGCTCAACTTCTCCCTGGGTGACCTCTCTCCAGTCTCTCTCAAAAACATTTTCTATCACTGTTATGTCGTTCTCTCGAACTGATTTCCCCAGCATTTCCACATCTTTGACATTCAACTCTGAGCTTTTATTATCTTTATAATAGTTGTTGCTCCCCCATTGTTGTTTGTTTACAAAGGATTTTAGTATATCATTGTGCTCTTGCTTTCATTCACTTGTCTATCCCCTTGTAGCTTTCTCTCAAATGTCACTCTCAATTTCTCTTGCATTTTATTTCTACCATTCCTTTATTCTGCCCTCCCTCCTCACCAGTGTAAGCAGATAAGGACACTTTATGGGTTTGCATCACAAAGATTATTATCTATGGTGCTAAAATAGCTATGTTAGGCTGTTTTGTTCATGGTAATGTCACAGTTGAGCAGTGACCTCCTATAGCTCCACCCTTGCAGTATTGCACTTCTCTCAGCACCCCATCCCACACAGAACACCAGGACAAGAAGATATATAAAAATACGTTTTTATTACTATATCCACAATGACATAGGCCCCCCCTCTCCACTGAGCCCCCCGCCCCACAGCCCTACCACTTCCTTATCTCACTACCTGCTGGTAGGTCAATCTTAGGTGAGCCACATACATTCACACACTGCAACTGTGAATAGGGCACTGCAAGACAACTAAGGCACTGCAAATGGTGACATCAAAAGCACTGCAACGTCAATCAATGGACACAAAACTAGGGACACCAAACCCACCCTGGGTCCAAACCAGCCCACCCTGACTAAGGACCCTCAATGGCTGTAGGGAGGAGGGAGAAGACAAACAAAAATGGAAAAGGTGGGGATGTGCTCGCGAGACCTCCGAGCCAAATCCCCACAAAAAAAACCCAAAAAAACTGTCCACTGCTTGGCCTGGAGAGCCACGGCTAGGCACACCCTTGGTGACGTCATCCACTGTGTTGCCTCGACAGCCGGTAGGCAGTCCACCTCCCAGGGCAAGATGGCAGGGAAAACCTGTGGAGCACGGTGGCTTTCAATAGAAGCAACGGGAGAACAAAGGCAACACAACGGGTCAGATAAAGCATTAATTGGGTGTTATTTTGCAGTTATTGGCTGCTCCAGTGGAATTGAGCCTTTTTAGCTATTATTTCCTCCAAAATGTGCCCTGCAGGAAAATCAACATGACTGAATCATACATGAACCCCTGGGCACATGATGGCACAGAATCCACTTTGGCTTGGTATCGCACCGCCGCATGTTGTTGTTGTTATCAAGCTCTCCTCCATGATCCCTCTCATTAGGTGGCCCTGCATCACCTCTGAACCCAATTACCTCCCTAACATCCCTCCATTACCGCTTTTATCCATTCAGCTGCTGTAAATCTGCTACCCCTTGATTCTAGCATTCTGATTCTTGGTCATGAATCCAAACACTCACAGATTTTTGTATTAACCCAATAACCCCCTGAAATGCAAGAGCAAAAAATAGCCTGCCACCTGGCTTTGCGAACAGAACGCAAAACAGAATCACAGAGCAAAAAGCCATGGTAAATTCTTTGAATGTCAATAGACTTACAGTATTTGTGATGTTTTATTATTGTCAGGGTTCGAAAGAGATGACGCTGAGCTTAGGGTTCATCCCAGAGTGCCTTGTAGACATGCTGTGGCTCTGTGTGGGCGTCTATGTATTTTGTAATTACATTATATTGTGAAACTGAAATGTTCATCATGATACTTAGAACAACCTTGAGAGCATTTCACTTGCCTGATATTTATCTGCACTTCAAAGTTCTGATTGTGAGCTGCACAAACATGAAAACAACTTCATGAACTACACACACACTGCTAACCCTTCATGTCCTCCATGAACTAAAGTGACTCCAGTGCTCTACTTAACCATGTTCCTGCACAGTATGAGGAATTCCAGCCTCTTTATTGGCCCGCCTTGACATAGCCCTGTCAAACATGTTCCAATTAGGTTGCCCCTGCTGGGAAATACATGTCGATGCACAATTTATTTTTTTGTTTTGTTGTGTGTGCATGAATGTTTGTTTCTGCGTGAGTGAAGAAGAGGGAGAGAGTGACTAAAACAATATGGCACCTGGGCAGAAAAGTTTATTAAGATGTCAGAAGAAACAAGCCCAGGGACAGGGGAGGGAGACCTATATTGGTTAATCAAGAGTCCAGTGGGAAGAGTGTCAAACAACATCTTGGAAAATGAACTCACCTGACCTGTTGTGTGACTGGACATGGCAGATAGATAGTTATAGTACTACAGATAGTTACTCACATACTCACATAGGGAGACTTGGAGAAACTCCACAGTTGTTCTGCATTCAGCACTGTGCAGATGTATTACCTGAAATCTTAAATTAAATAATAAAATAAAATAAATGATGTGTGTTGGAGAATCATTTTCTGATTCTAAGACAAATGAACAATTTTAAATACAATACTTTCAGATTTATGTTTTTATTATAAGTAGCCATCCACAATGGACTGCACTTTGTACTACAAACCAAGAGATGAAATTCATAGTGATCCTCTGATTCCATAACAGGGAAGCTGAACAAAGGACTTGTTTGTCTTTTAACAGAGACCTCACCAGTTTGATAATATGTATTAAACTCACTCATGACCTTTATTCTTTATTCTTTGGGTGATTCATGATAATTAGGGATTGTGTTTGTGCAACCCATGATGCATAGATATGAAATGCAATGTCACTGCAACAATAAAAGTCACTAAAGTCAAACCCAATAAAGGGCAGTTCCAGTCACAAATGTGTTCTCTGCACCACAGAGTCCATTATAATTCTCATTACCATCTTTGTAATGGCCTGATAAATTATATTTTTCAGGCAGTGCTCTGCATGACCAAACTCAATATCTGTAGATGTTCCTGGCATGTATCAGCTGAATATTAGAGCCAGAGGCGTATCCATAACATACCTGGGGAGAGAGATCAAATTCCATCTCCTGGGTGCAGTACACAAATGGAGCATTACCCCAATGGCCAAGCTTCTTCTGTTTTTATTTTTTCTGTATCCACTGGACTCTGGGCTTTTTGGCGCCTGTGGTACACATGTAATAGTCTGTCACACTGTCTCCTAAAGCCCCAAGGCTGACTGGATGGGTGACAGGGGGAATTTCACAGTGGCTGATGCATGAGGCGGCAGGTTGGCCTAGCGGTTAGAGAGACCGACCCGTGACCGGAGGGTCGCTGGTTCAATCCCCGGCACCACCAGGGGGGTGTATTCCAGCTGTGAGCTGGTGATTGAAAAATGACTGGTGTCACGGTTACAGTGCCCACCAACACTGCCAAAGTGCCCTTGAGCAAGGCACTTAACCTTAGGTTGCCTAAAGCCCCAGCTGTGGGGTGATGTGTGTGTATCTAGTCAGAGGTAGGATGCAAAGAAAGAAATTCACTGCATGTGTACATGTGTTAGTGCCAAATAAAGTTGATTCATCAACCAGTTCTTCTTCATGAGTATAGGGTGTGCATGCTGTCCAGCCTACACTGTATGGCCCTGGGGAAACGGTAGCCGTGGAGGACTGCCTGATTCTTTGGTAAATAACACAGGAACACCGACTACCACTGGTCTCATGATGTTTATCCCTATCATTAGCCGCTTTTGGCTTTGTCATTGCCATTCCAGTTCATTGCTCCACTCTGGCTTTTGTCTTATCATGGTAGTATGGTAAGAGTCACACAGTTACTATACTGTATCTGATAAAGGA
>OOFE01021683.1:0-18145 GCA_900323365.1 Monocentris japonica | reverse complement strand
CATTGATTATCTCGTTACAATGGCACCTGTCAAGGGGTGGGATATATTGGGAAGCAAGTGAACAGTCAGTTCTTGAAGTTGATGTGTTGGAAGCAGGAAAAATGGGCAAGCGTAAGGATCTGAGCGACTTTGACAAGGGCCAAATTGTGATGGCTAGACGACTGGGTCAGAGCATCTCCAAAACGGCAGGTCTTGTGGGGTGTTCCCGGTATGCAGTGGTTAGTACCTACCAAAAGTGGTCCAAAGAAGGACAACCGGTGAACCGGCAACAGGGTCATGGGCACCCAAGGCTCATTGATGCGCATGGGGAGCGAAGGCTAGCCCGTCTGGTTCGATCCCACAGAAGAGCTGCTGTAGCACAAATTGCTGAAAAAGTTAATGCTGGCTGTGATAGAAAGGTGTCAGAACACACAGTGCATCGCAGCTTGCTGTGTATGGGGCTGCGTAGCCGTAGACCGGTCAGAGTGCCCATGCTGACCCCTGTCCACCACCGAATGGTTTTAATGTTATGGCTGATCGGTGTATATCGCCTAATATAAGATAGGAATACAAGACCTGTTATGTTTAGGATCATTTTAGAGGATGAATCAACATCGGACCTCATTCCAGTGGCTAGAACCACAAGAGTCTCTCTCTCTCAAGTGTTGGTTTTGACGGGTAGAAGACAGCTGGGACAACATACACACAGACAATATACACACACATACACGCAAACACACACACACACACACACTCTCTAAAGAGGGGGATGGTGGTCAGGGGTCAAATGTTGACGGAACTATAAAGCTTAGCCTTGAGAGCACTAGCAGGACAGACTTTAAGCAGGATTCCTAGACAGCTGCAGGTTCGAGTCCTCACATTTACATTTTAGGCAATTACGCTCTTGTCAAGAGTGACTTAAATGCCTGAGCAGGGAGAGGGTCAGTTTTTTGCACACAGGACCCATTGCTGTTGATATAAACTGGCTGTTTTTGGCCTTTCAGTTACAAGGAGGTCTCTCTAATCACCCCTGCTACTCTGTCTTTTGGGAATTAGGAGTTTTGGAGGTGGTGAGAGCAGAACAGTTGCTTGTGTTGGGACATGTCCATGTGCGTGCGTATAGGCATGTAAGAGAGCATGTATACAACAGCCCACTGGGGATACACTGCAGAAAATATCTACCTTAACAAGCGATTTAATGTTGTATTTAGTCTTTTAGTGTTCTTTAAACAAGTGAAAAAATCTGCAAGTGTGGTTTTTTTCTGATACAGTTTCACTTGCTTCCAGAATATTATTGAAAGAAGTGACAATATTTTGAAATAAGGCACTCCACTGGCAGATTGGTCAACTTATTTCAAGAAAAATAATATTTTGAGACTCAAAACTATGTTAAATCACTGATAAACATGAATGTTTTTTTGCATTGTAGGTAACAACTCCTCATCTCTTAATTGCCTTTGTTCCATGCAGCATTAACTTACAGAGAACAGGCTATTCCTGTCCATTCAGTTAGCTGGAGTAAGGCCACAGCGAGGGGTGAGTGTCTGTGTGAGTGTGTGTGTGTGTGCACGGCATGTGCATGTGTGTACATAGCTGAGCAGGGTGATTCTGCAGAAGTAGCTGGAGAAGGCACGACAGAGGTGCATGCATGCATATGTTTGTGTGCATGTGTTTGTTAGACAGTGTGAGTAAGAACACGGTGCCTCCAGTGCTGTGCAAAGTGTCGTGTAGTAATGTTACAGTATGGCAGCCCTACAATTCCAGGTCAGGGTGACTCTGACTGAAGGAGAGGTTGTGTGATGCTAGGTGAGTCAGAACAGCAGATATGGTTTCTACTCGCTCTCTTTATTCAGGGCTGTGCATATTTTGGGGGCCAGAGGCACAAACAAAAAGATCCTCTCACACCTCAAATTGTTTAGTGGAGGTCTGGGATGTTCTGGGATGAAGTGTAATGATTAACAAATATTTCTACACAAAAAATATGTGTAAAAGAATGAATTTCCCTCACAGGAGCAGCAGCTTCTCCAACTGCTTCTGTGCACATGCCCGTCTCTGTTACAGCACATTAGCTGCAGGTCATTGTTATTACTCATTTAAGCCTAGAGACTGAGAGGGATTGTATCATATTGGTTGAGATGGTGAGAGGTGGTTATGGGCTAAAGAGTGAATGTGAATTGCTTCACTGAAATAAAAAGAGGCCTGCCAGGATATCCAGTCAAATAGCAGAGGTAGACCCGTCAGTTGCCTCTAGAATGATGTCCAAACAAACATACAGAGAGCTCAGTACAAACTGCAGTGACACGTGAGGTAGGACGTTCCCCAGAACTACCGATCTGGGGTAAGTTTACCTTTCTCCCAACAGCAACCTGAACCATTTTAGACATGAGGAAGTAACTGTCCTAGTGCCAGTGTTTAAAGGCAACCCAAGGCTATTTTGGTAACTCTACATAGTGCCCTGCTAAAGGTGAAATAAAAGCGTATAAACATGAGGGTTTCACCTGTAGGGTACTGTGTTCAAAGGTCTTCAAGAATTACTGCAGTGTGGGCATGAAAGCAAGCAAGCATGCATACATGCACACACACACACTCACACACATTCATACACAGACTCCTGATGTTGTCCTGATGATGTCTGAAGGATGTTTTTTTTTCAATCATTCCATAGCTGGTTGGGCTTTAAATCAGAGACAGCCAATCAATGACTTAGATTGGCTGTCTCTGATTGGTTAGTCTGATTGGTTGGTTAGTTTGCCTTATAGTGGCTTATATTGTGTTAATGTTGGTGTTGGAGCATCAGATTGAGGGAGTGAATAGTCTTAAGTAGAACACATGGCTCGAGATGGAAATCCACTGGTGTTGTGATATTGTTCTATGGAATAAAACGAGCCCTGTAAAATTCATTTCTGGTCAAGTGGGGAGAGCTGAGGCTCCTCACTGTTGGACCTCATATCAAACATCAATTAATCGTCTCTGAGCCCTCCCAGAGACTCACCTTTTGTGTTCTGATCTCCTGTGTATGCATACAGTATATGTATCTTTTTGCCTTGATTGATTATGAAGAAAATATATCTATTTTTTGTAACTGTTCTCTGATGTGCCATAACTCATGTTTTCTTGCACACTGTTAATATTTTGTGGATATTGCTGTTAAAAAAGATGATATTGAGAAGTAGATAACATTAATAAAAAGATGATATAATAACGCATGCTTTTGTCTTTGTCTCGTTTTTCTTTTGTATTGTGGCAGCTCTTAAAAGGCTGCAGTGGCATGCAAACGGGTGTGGCTGGCTCGTTCTCATACTGATTGTAAAGGTACATAAATACACATACACATACACAATAGTCAAATGGGTTCATAGTGTGCAGTACGCATACATGCAAAGGGCCTAACAAAAACTTGTTGAACACTGTAAACAAAGAGCAAGGTCAAGTAAAGCCTCCCATTTGGGTCATTTTGCAGGAATGTTATTGTTACCATTCCTCTATCTCAGTCCATCTCTGTGCCCTTTGAAGCACTGCTGGAACAGTCACGAGTTACCAGCAAGTTTCAAACCAAGTTTCCTCCAACCCCCCTGGCAAATCAGACACCAATCAGATTTAAGGTGGGTAAACCCCAGCCAATGGAGAGCCTGAGAGCCACTGTCTGAGCCCATCCTTTTGGCAGCCACTCCCCCTTCCAGCCGATAGTAAACAAATGAGAGGCCCATGTGCCTGGATGTGCCCTCTCCTCCACTGTGCAGTTAGACCTCTGCACAGACATGTGAGAACAGAAGGTGGGGTGGAGAGAAAAACATGGAGTGAAAGGACGGGAGAGGGGTGAATATAGCAGATTGTGTTACAGAACATCTTGCTACCTGGAGTTGAACCGATAGCATAGTATGGGTAGGGTTAGTATAGCATGATCATTTGGAGATAGTACAGTATGGGTGGGGTTGCACCAAGAGTAATTTGCACATGTTTTGCTTCATAGGACTCAGGACATTTACATTACACAAGTACATTTGCAGATTTATACATTACTGTGCAAAAGTCTTAGGCAGCCTAGATTGTTTTTTATATAAATTTGGTCTTAGATGTTTATTTTTTGGTTTTCTGCATTGGTGTTTTACATTACTGCTCTTTATAGTAAACGTTTTGAGATTTAGAAACTTTTCATTTCATTATTTTGAAAGCATCTTCGCTTTACGGATTTTTACATGTGCCTGAGAGCACGAGACATAATAGCCACACAGCAGAACAAGATTGCCAATGCCTTGGGAAAAATGGTGTGTTGCAGCTACTTCAAACTTGACCTATGCCACCAAGCTTCACCATAATTGAAACATTACTTTAAATGACCCGGCGTCTGGACTTTTCCTTAAGATAGTTGTTCCCTAGACTCATTGTCTGCATCAGCTTGTTTTGCCTGTTTGTGCAAACATAATGAGTTTCTGTCCCCACCCCAGTCTCTCTGTATGACTGTTCTATGTTTACAACAATAGGAAGCCATGGCTGCAAATTTGCAGGACCTTCTGGGTGACAAAGCCATTGCCTCAAGTGTGTGTGTGTTTTTTCCATTACTGAAATCCAAATATAAACACTAGCTGCATGACTCAGCAATAGTTCCTAGTTCCATGACGCACACATGGTGTTTGTTCTGGAAACTCAGCAGAAACCTCTTTTAACTGATAAGGAAGTCTCAAAATTATCAACACAATCATTTATTGACTTAGTTAACAGAGCACAAAAAATACACCATAAACAGCTACACGGACAATTCATCTGTTGTCCAATGCAGTGACTGATACATCAATAAATTACTGGTGTAGCACTCAAAATATTAGTTTAACTTTTGATCTACACCATTGTATCAAAGAGGCAGTGTTGAATTATTTCCCCCGAAGGCACAAAGATATTGTCTATGGTTTATTTTGCTTTACAATGAGATACAAATTATTTTACAGCTGACTTTTGATCAAATCAGACAACCTGGTTCATTGTGCTGCTCAGCCAGTGTCCTCATCTGACCAGAATACTACATCATGTTCTGAGCCGCTTGTGCAATGTTCCTGCAATGCCAATAAAGCTTGTATAAATTCAACTTGAACATGAATTCCATTTCAGTTTCCATGGTGATGATTCCTCCACAGGTTCAACTACTCATTTCAACAACACACATACTGCACGCCCTGTCTTTTCTAAGGGAGATGAAAGCACACGCATACCACACACACCTTGTTTCAAATGACTACCAGTGTCAGAATACGTAGGAATGCTCAGCATAGTTACATCAATGCAGCATTCCCCTCCGGTCCATAGATATACACAGGCCATCCAGGTGCTGGTTGAGGTACAGCTAACTCACTTGCAAAGCTACTGCTTGCCTGTTAGCATTACATTTATTGATTCATTTCACACCATACTGACAAAAGGAGAGAGACAAATATATAAAAGTTGACATGCCTAACATCATGGCTGGCCAAACAAAAATACAAGTATAGGTTTGGTTTACTGACAATCTAAAAAAAATGTGGCCTGAATGGGGAATCTAATGTGTACCCGGCTAGCTTGTTTTCTGTTTTTTGCCGCTTTTCTGTGTGTATCTGTCGCATCACCATTTCTAGAAGACAGATTCCAGAAACCAATCTCCAGTCTCCAGTGCTGTGACTGTCTTCACCGGCCCCTCTGAAAGAGAAGCCTTCCTGTTTGGTTCCTGCTTGTCGTCAGTCAG
Source organism: Monocentris japonica (assembly GCA_900323365.1). Classification (NCBI taxonomy): domain Eukaryota; kingdom Metazoa; phylum Chordata; class Actinopteri; order Trachichthyiformes; family Monocentridae; genus Monocentris; species Monocentris japonica. The sequence continues at coordinate 12,456 of OOFE01021683.1, read as the reverse complement.
GACCACCCATCCCAGTCCACTCCAGGCTGTCCTTGCATGAGCTACAACTGATCCTTCAGTTCATCAGTATCTAAACCCAGTAAGAGCTCCTGTGTTTGTTGATACAGTATGTTTGTATGCTGGATTCTTCAGCATTCCTGCAGGACCAGTTCAGGCACCCACTGGTCGAGGCGGCGGCTCTCCTGGCAGTAGTTCCCTACTTCCTGTAGTCTGTAGTGGTCTGCCTGGGGGTTCTGCAGAGGAGGAACACAACATCAAGTTCATGTTCAAACTTTATCATCCTGTAAGGAAAATTGTTTGCAGTGAAAATACACAGCAATATTACCACCAGACCATAAGATAAGACCAGGCAAGGAGTCAATAGCTCAACAGATTGCAATAAAAGAAACAATGAAAGAGCATGAAGCTATTGTATGAAAAATTATATGTAATCACTCTGCATGGTATATAATCTATATGGTCAGTTGCATACTTTACTTTATGTCTCAATTTGCCAATTTGGCTGTTCAGTTAGAGATCAGATGGTTGGTCTGCAGAGTCAACGCACCGTGACCAGTATGCAGTGGAGGTCTCCAAGCTCTTCCTGGTTCCTGTTGGTCTCCATGGCAGCATGGGGTTGTCCTAGTAACCGCTGGAGCCGGTGAACCCCAGAGACGCGCAGGATGGTGATGCCGCTGTCGCAACAGAACGACTGCAACAGGGTGAAGTGGATCTGCAGCGCCACATCATCTTCATCATCAGCTGCTAGAACACACAGAACTGCACTGTCTGGGTCTCTGAGGAGAAGCACACGGACAGAAAATAGTTTCAGGTTGCCACTTTGGAAAAACAGAAAGGAGTTATAGACATGTAGGCTGGGGATCTAAAATAGTTCTAAGAAATCCTTTGAAAGACTATTGAAAGACTACTATATTATGTCTATTATACTACATTATATTAACTGATATGTGTAGTACAGTATTGCATCAAATCAGACTGGTAATTGTCCCATATCTTTATCAATGAAGATAAATGCACCAAGAATTTCAGATTATTTGATTTTCAAAGCACAGGAAGCAAATGCTGGATAAAGTTTTTACTCACGCATTAAGTAGTTTAGCTGACTCATAGATCCCGATGGTCAGGCAGTCTTGCTTTTGAGCTGTAACCAGCAACTCCTCAAGAGCCAGACCTACTGATTGCATTCTGAGACACACAGAGAGAGAAACAGACTCATGCACCTTCTGCTATTCGGCAATCAAACAAATTGGCAACAACATCAGGGAAGTCAAAGTGGGTCTTTAATTAATTGGCCCATAACTTGCATACATTTCTTTATTGTCGCTATTCACAAAGTGCAAACTATTATGATCAGTTATTAACTGGCGCATGTATATGATAGTCATGAGACATCACAAAGAAGGATTTCGATTTTTAAACCTTAAAGCCTTAATGAAATCAGACCGAGACAGTTAGGAATGCAATTTAAGGTGCATGCACATTATTTTGAAAATCGTATGGTTAAGCCAAGGTTAGGTCAAAGGACAACAACCACTCCAGTCCAGCACATGATTTCCTTCCACATGGCTCAGCCAGTCCTGAAAATTGCAAGCCTTGGCTCTTAAATCCGACACTTGAACGCAGAAAACCGAGCAAAAAACTCACTTTTTCTCGATGATGTTGGCCCCAAAGCCTTCCTCCGGAGTCATTGTGGCATTTCAGATATCCGTCTTTATTCCAGTAATTAAATTGTGATATATGTCCAATAATTTGAGTGTTCCTCTGGTGAGTCGAGTCTGGGAAGCAGTGTGCGCGAATGGATTTGGCAACGTTGCGACACACTCTTTATGCTGAAGCTGCCTGCAGGGCGTCACCGAAACTAGCCGACTTCTGTCATTGGCTTCTAAGAAATCCTCAGTGTGTCTCTGCAAGTGTGATCAGGGGTTATTTGTTTCATTTCGTGCCGTGATATTTTTACACCTGAAAGTGCATTTGCTGTGTCATATACTGGCCTGGTAATCTACCTGAAATTGCACTACAAACAGCAGATACTTACTTTAGAGAGATACTCAGCAGGAAAAGTTGCTGATGAAAGAATAATTTTAAGATGCATTAGACCATTTGAATCAACGGTGCAAATTTTGCTGTCTTCATTTTTTCACAACATCCCTCATTTTCATAACTGATCATCAGTGATTATGAGACTATGACTGACATCTAGTGGGTGGCTGTGGAAAGGGCTACGTAACATTACAGAAGGTTTATGTTGTGAAACTGAAATTCACATGACTCTCATGACATAATGCATGTCGAGTACAAGGGTTTAAAACAAGTTGGCACAAATAATGACCTGATTATAGTTGTTCTGTTTTCTTTCCTAGGACAAGAGCAATAACAGTGAGGGTGATGTGTTATATTGGATATAACTGCACAGAAGGTTTGATTGAATGAATACACACAGGCCCATTCCCATCACACACCCCAGTGCATCACAAATTAAAGTGAAACCAGTAAACTCTGAATAGAGGACTTCTTTATCATGTATGAATTTGGCTCAATGTGGGCCTCACCTAGAACATGGACACAAAAAGGGTAATGAGTGTCGTAGGGTGAGGCCTCATATCAAAACAGACAATAATTGGATGGACAGTTATGCAAAGGCAGTGGATCAGCCTTGGGTGTGTGTTTGGTAGTGCTTTATTTACACACGAAAATAAAGAAAACAGAGCAGAAGCAGTTCATCTCTAGTGTCCATTCATAGACAGGTGAGGTGTCAAGAAAGGCTTAGGCTTGGATCAGTCAATCAATTAACACATTTAGATTTAGGGTTTATTGCACTGTGATAAAACATAGAAGCAGATTGGTTAAAAAAGCATGCACACCATCACCACAAACGAAGCAATAAAGCAACAACAAAATGAAATGCCTACACACAACTGCATTGGTTAATATTTTAACAACAAAGTGGAAAATATGAACTGGAACAACTGAACTGGTTTAACTGATGGTTTAATAGATGATTGATCTAATCCTTTTATTTTTTTTCTGTTGGTTATGCTGCTGGCAAAACCCTAATTTTGCCCCAGGGATTAATAAACTATCTAAACACAAATTGAAGAGCCATATATTAAATTCCTTATGTTATGTTTGTAATGAGGTTGTACTGTAACTCTTGCCAGCTGAGGTTAAAGTCTAAACCTGGTTGGTTGGGACTGGTCATTAGATCTGTAGAGCTCTGCCTGATCATCCACCTCTTGTTCATCAACAATCTGGTTCTCAAAGAAGCTGTCTGTATAGTTGAGCATCTGCTCCACAGCACTCAACAGCAGTATGTCAGCGTTCAGGTCCAGCTCCAACTCCTGGCTGTAGTTCTTCACCGGCAGCACGCAGGACAACGGGATGCCCAGAGATGCACTCAACTCTTGGACCTGAAAGGCAGCAAGAGAAGCTTGCTAGTACTAGGTTAGGAAACATGGAGTGAGCTCCCATTCTTCATCATCATCATCATCATCATTATCAATACCATCATCATCATCATCATCATCATCATCATCAACATCATCACCATCATTATCAATACCATCATCATCATCATCATCATCACCATCATTATCAATATCATCATCATCATCATCATCACCACTTCGGGGAACTTTAAGGCTGCTAGCATTTTGCACAGTATGTTCCTTTCAGAGACACTGATTATAATAGTTTGTGCATTGCAGTTTTAGTAGCAGCCATTTTGGTGCAACAGTCATGCACTATGCTTGTTAAGTAACTTCATTCTATGCCAGCTGACTTTTAGGTGTCTCGTCATGGTTAAATTATGGATGACATTTGAAACCAAGAGTCCTAGAGAGAGCAGGAACATGTAGCCCATAGCCAACTCTTTTTGTCTGTAGCTCTGGTTACCTTCCTCTGGATGTAAACACTGAGGTAAACATTCTTCAAGTCCTCTGCCACTAGAGGACAGGCCTCATCTACTTTGGTCATCAGCAGAATCTGAGGAATACCTAAGAGATTAAAAATGGAGAAAGAGATAGGAGAACAGAATGGAACAAGGTGAATGGAATAAAGTAAACTTCAAATTATGTACAAAACGTGTTAAACTGAGCAGAATTCTATTTCGATGTATTTTTCATGTTGCCTGTTTGCTCACCCAGCTGGTTGGTCTTTTTCCGGATGGCAGCTAACTTCTCCAGCATTTTGTCAGTAAGGACAGAGACCTTGCAGGTGTCGACCACATACACAACGCAGTGAATCTTGTCACTCAAAGTCACGCGCTTCTTAAAGCCAGGTGCATCCGACTGGAGAGGCACTGAGGGAATAAACTGAAGGACAAATATATAAAGGCAGATGAATTTTTTATTAATCACTCAGCAGATAGATAGCTAGATAGATAGCTAGATAGATAGATAGATAGATAGATAGATAGATAGATAGATAGATAGATAGATAGATAGATAGAGAGATACCTGATAGCGATCTTGTATGTGGCCTTTATAGATGTTGACTACATCATCCACATCCAAACCAGCTTCAGCATTATCCTCCAGCCCCATAGTGTCACACAAAATCAGAGGAATAGTTTTACCGCCTTTCCCTGCCTTGATGGAAAAGGTGCGGAACTACAGAAGAGATATGAAATATACTGTAATGAAACTGTGTAGTTAGAACATAGCAAGACAAAAGCATCAAAATCATGTGGAATCTGATTTCCGGGTGACTAAAATTGCCTCAAAATGTCATACTTTTACTTCTAAATGTGGTATTTACACTCTATTACAGGCAGTGAGGCCACCAAAGTTTGCTTTATGAGCACGGCTGTGTTTTATAAATCAGTTGGTAAGCTAACTTGTCGTGAACAGGACCACATAGTTTGCCATCTTCCAGACAATGTTCTTTTCTGTCATTATGGTGACTTTGATGATGCTGAGAGTAGCAGAGCAAGCACCTCATATGCAGCCACGTCACCATCGTACCTATAATCACAGAAAGGAACAGTCTTTTTGACTTTATTGCACTAATCCCTGGGTAGCAGGGTGGTGTAGTGAGTAGGACGACCATCCATACTCTGGAAAGCCTGGGTACAGTGTGTGCTTGAGCAAAACACTGAATCCCTACCAGCTACAGCATCTGTTGAGGAGGGTGAGCACAAAGACAAAATTCTCCTTCAGGGTATCAACACAGCAACACAAAAAATTCTGTTACAGTACCTGGGTGGTCATACTCTTTCCTGAAGTACCACAGATGGCCTGGGATGTCATGTTGCCTCGAAACACTGAGTTGATGGAGTTGAAGAAGCTGGACTTGCCAGACCCGACTGCACCCACCAACAGCACTTTGGCTTGAGACACTGTCTTGATGTCAGGCTTATAGCCCTGGATGGCCTTCATCAACTTCTCTTTTCTCCTAAAAACAAAAGAAAACAGCATAGATGATATTTGTGTGTGGACTGCTGAGGATTACTTTGATGGATATTTAATTCTAAAAATTCACCATCTTACAGAATCAGTGATATCACAAAAATAATATATGGTGAAAAATATGGTACTTTTTTTCTGTGTTTGATTTTTAAAGACTGAGCCAAATATATTAGAGATACTGACTGATGAATTTCAGGCAATGACCTTTCTCCAAAATGGAACAACCTTTCATTTTATTCACAGATTTGTACAGATTTGTGCATACTCAGCAGTCCACTGGATATTCCTCCAGGGTTTGGCCAGGAGCCCTCCTAAGCCTGTGAGGGAAATAAATAAATTGCAAAGCCATGTTATTCTAACGTTCAACATTCATTCATTACATTCAACATCAATGAAATACTCCTAATGCAATTCTATTCTAACTATTATCTGAGATGTTTTACCATTTAATTGGCTAATTTAATAAAAAGAGACCACATAATTCACCTCACAGTAATGTTCAAAACTAAATCCATGTAAGCTGTGAATTATTAAATATCAATGGATCAGGTTCCATCAAGATTTGCTATTTTAGAAAGTCTAACTGTGTGTGCCACTGTTTTTAATCAGGGTAGGAAGTGTTTAAATCCTCACTCACATTCCACTCGGTACACCTCAAACTCAGTCAGTGCCAGGCCACCTCCATGCATTTCTTCAGGCTGAAAGGTGAAGCCTGTCCCTGGGTTGGACTGGATATTGGCTTTGTTTTCATGGAGGAACACCAAAGCACCATAATTCGGACCAGTGGCTCCATCTGTGAAAGCACACTGGCAACTATTACACGCCACTCTCAGGGGCCGTTCTCTAGCTGCACTGATGCTGTAGAGGAAAGCCTCCTCATCGATGATGCCCTGCCCATTCTGAGTGTAGTCCTTAGTGGTGTAGGCTCCAAAGACAAACCCAGCGCTGTTGGAGGCTGCGATCACAGTGGGCCCCTGTTTGTCACAGTAGTTGTGGAAGGCAGCAGCAGTGTAGCCATGGACGCTGGCTTTATAGAGCAGGTGGAGTCTGACATGACCAAACAGAGAAAGCAGCTTCTTCTCCTGTTCTTCAGACAGGCAGGATGTGACCACACTCATGATGAAGGAGTAGAGTGTGTAAGCAGACCTGAGACAAGGGACATTTCACAGAAAACATATGATGCACACAATCCCCGCACATATCCCACAGCTGTAAACAATCACACACAAATTCATTTAGTTTGAGAGCAGTTGAGACTTAATGGGTTTGGATTTGACCTCCTAGTTCAGTTCAGTTTAGTTAAGTGTCTTTCAGTAGACACTCAATTAAAAACAAGTATATTGGCTAGTCAGTGTCGTCCACCTCTGATCTGATGGGTATAATACATAATAATAATAATGTTTGTTTATTTAAGTTAAACTATATTATTATTATTATAGGTTTCAGAGTTTTAGTGTCCAATGGAAATACTAAAATTCTGGGGGAAACACTAAATACTAACTTTTTAAAATGTTTTGTGATGAAAATGGTCAAATTTAAAGATAATAGAATAATGGTAAAAAATAAAATAAAATAAAAAAAAGCTTCACTCTAAAAAATATCGGCCCTCACAAACCTAGAGCGGGGCTTGTTACAAATTCAAAATAAATCAAAGAAATTAAAGACAAATACTGACTGAACTAACGACCGTGGCTTGGACAAGATAGAATTCAGATGAATTATGGATGAAATGCTTTATTGGTTTATCAGCGACATTGATTTGTTATAATCTATACAGAGCATCGAGAGACATCTACTTTGACACTTAAGCCGTTTTTACATTACTTGCACCAAGTACTATTGTACAACCTTTGGTAGAAAAAAATAATATTCTTTAATCGATAGGCCTACATATAAAATACATCGCCTAAATTCCACCATATTTCGAAAAGTGCTGCACCATGGTTTAGAGTAGTTGGGTGTGGAAAGGAAAAGGAAGGAAAGGAAAATAGCATGAATCCTCCTCAGACATGGACCTTATTTAGGTCCGGCCATTTAACATCGAAGAGTACTTTGAATCACAATTGAAGAAATGTGAAAAAAAGAGAGCTATTTCTCAGAGCTATTTCATACACAAAGTGAAAGTAACCCCATGGATAACAATTATTTTCGGTTTTCTACGTGAGTTATAAGTAGGCCTGCAACACAGGCTTATTTATTATGTGATGATGGTGGCTGTCTAAATCTTCCCAGACTCACCTGCAGCAGAAGTCTTACTTCAGATTTAAGAGCAGGTTACTGTGGTTTTGCGTGTGCTCCCGTCGGCGCAAATAAAGTCGAAAGTAAAAGTGAAAGTGCCTGGGACAGAGACGTTTGTGTGGTTTCACATACATATGACGTCTTAGGAAATCTTGACAATAGGACATAGCATGCCTGATCATGTGTACCTGAAAAAAAAAGTCACCTCATTTTGTTCATTTTGTTTTAGTCTCTGCATGCCATGGCCTGCTTAGTTTAAAATGTGGACCTAGGCAACCTTAAGAACGGATTTGACTGCTAGGTTTTATCACTAGATATGTGGCACAGTGGAAGCTAATTTCATCAGGCTGTCCTTTGTCATGTAGGATTTTGTCTGTTTTCACATGTACAGTAATTGTAAGAAAGGATAGCGATTTGTTTCTAGAGGCTACATGGCATCCATTTTGGGGGGAAAAGCAATTCATGAAGTTCATAATTCAATATCTATAAAGCACAGAAAATCCATCCTGGAAATCTGATATTGTTTTGTAAACCAAGGACATAGGTTACTTATGATCCTTTGAAAAATGTGTTGTTTTTTTGTGCTATCAATCATTTTCTAAGAGCAAGTGTCACTGATGCTGAAGAAACACGTTTGCATGACCTTCAACTGACATAACAGAGTGGTGATGCACATTCTTTATTTAATACATGGCCCCGACAACCCATACATTTTAACATTGTCATATACTTACAGACAATATACAAAGTGAAAGGTGAAATGTTGTAGGTCCTCTCAGTCTAAATCCTCACAGTAATGTCCCGCCCCACTCTGCCTCCGCCCTCTCACAGTGCTTCCTCTGTAGGTTATTCTTTCTCTCGGTCCTCATGAATATCATGAATGAAACTACATACAGATTTTTTTTTTTTTTTTTTTTTTTTTTTACATGCATGACACATACCTAGTTGAAATTCACTTGGTTACTGAGGGGCTCAAAGTAATCATTGCCCACGATAACAGATCTAGTTCAAAGCTCCCATCATAACAAATTTAATCTGGCAGCATTTTGCAGTATGATAAACAGACAAACTATTTCTTGGGAATCATCAGGGTTGAAATAAATCTGACTTGGGAACAGCTATATTTGAAGAGTTCCATTCCGCACTGCACCGTTTGAAACTGTGACACCTCCTCTTACCTCTTCTTACCAAATTGATTGCACAAAGATAACCAACTTGGGGTGCTTTTCAAGGTTAGAAGTTAACAAAAGTTTGGTTGACAAAATTATAACGCTTCCTTATATAATCCAACGGGCCCTCTATATTTTAGAGATACTGAACGATAAAATTCCAAGTAATTTCTTTCTTCTGATAGTATTTGGAATAGAACTCTTCTTTTCCTGTATTTTGGGTCAGCATGTAGATAGTGAGAAACTGGACAGCTGTGTGCCCTTGTCTGTGATCTCGTGCTTTGGTGTTGAGGAAATTTGTTACATTTACATTCATGTGAACTATCCCATTTAAAGGCAAAACAGCAACACAGACAGTCATAGACTTAAAGCAGTGGTTCGCACACATCTCACTAGAATACTACATCCATTCTCCAGACTGGGACAGCAAGGAAGTGAGGGGACACTGATAGTCATATGCAAACAAAAAAGAAAAACTATGAATAGACAGGGCTAGAGAGGTTACTATCTAAATGTAATCCATTACAGATTACTGATGTCTGATGTCTAATGTCTTAAAATTGTAACTACTGGTGTAATCCATTGGATTACAGTATAATGTGATTAATTTCGGTTACTTTTGGATTGCTTTGCTTCCAAAATATGTTGAATATGAAGTTCAATAGAGAATTTATTCTTATTTACAAGCTACAACTTGAATAGCTGTGATTATCAACCTCTATGACTAAACCATTATTTCATGCTGCACAAAACATTTGTGTCTATTATATGCATGATTATATATATAATATCCACAATCAAAATAAAAGTTCTCCCTTTAAACAAGTTTCTGAGTAAGCTAACAAGTGATCGCCTATTTATACAAAAGCATTCATTGGCTACTATTTTAAAGTAACTATAATTTAAAGTAACTGATTACAGTTACAATTCTTTGTAATAAGATTAACTGTAACACCATTACATTTAATCTGTCACCCCCAACCCTGTTGATAGATTTGATATTGCACATTCAGATTCAGCAGGAAATTATCTCTCACAAACAGTTGACAGTCATCATGTCTGGTGAGAATATTTTGGTCTGTTTACTCAATATAGATATTGTGATCAACAATGAAACCACTCTGGAAAGCAGGAGCGATACACACCTTCACCTCATGTCTGCTTACAGTGCTTACACCAAACATTGACCATATACTGTGAATGTGATTTCATTGATGGTAGCATGTGTAGGATTCCTGTATTAAAATATAGATGGACAATCATTGCTGAACGCACAAGTCTAATTTTGTAAAATAAAATAAATATGACTAATATGACAGATGTTTCAATAATTTGTTCACTATTTTCATTAGGGAGTGTTTTGGTTTGATTTTGTGAATAATCTTTGAATTCCTGTCAGCTGGACTGGTAGGAGATGCACTAAAAGCAGCAGAATGGGGAGATGATGAAATCTGTGGTCTTAGTTCTGTGATATGCAGTACTGGTTAAAAAGCCTACACATAGTGCCATTAAATCCATGTATTTTGACTAATCTTATCATATGGGCTTTTATTTGGATCCACAAATGGAGCCCAGCAACATGCTTCTCTTGCAGTCATTGCCTTCTCCTCTCCTGCTCTGCACAGGGTCATGGGTCAAATAATTCATGCAATATTCCCGGCTGAGTTTTCCCTGGAAACTTGGGTGTTTAGATGACAAAAGAAAGGATGGTTCTTCAGCACAAAGGCAGCCCACACAGCCCATTCAGTCCCCAACCCCATGTTCCTCTGGGAAATCGCCATGTCTTTTCCACTATTGCCCCCATAACCCCCCTGCTCTGTGTTATGCTCTCGCCTTCTCTCTCTCTCCTCAGCCCTAACTCTCTCTTTTTCCTCTCTCTCACACACACACATACCGCCCTAATTTCCCTCCTTCAACTCAGATTCACCCCTGGCCTCCAACTCTGCATTTCCTGGCCTCTCTTAGAACTCTAATTTGCAGGCAGGGAAGGTTTCGTCCTGCATGGCCACAGTGCTGTTGGATCCCAGGACAGTGATGCTCAGCTCCTTCTGTCTGTCCAGGGTCTGCTGGTACCACTCCTGCATCGACACTGATTCAAAGGTGGGGATCACTGTCACCTAGAGAAACACAGCAAAGGATAGAAGAATGGAGAAGGAGAAAGAGATCGGGGAAGAAGAGCAAGAAAACAGGAAGCACCATTAGCCAGGACATGATGTAACTCTACTTTGTGCTATAAAACAAGGGTGAGCGCCTTTGTATAAACCTGGCTTGGATGTTAGAAGAAAGGCAGGTGTGTGAGAGTGGGTATGTCAATCAGTGTATGTTTTTAAATGACAGAACACAGTGCCAGGACACATCATCCCTCCGAGTTTCATCAAAATCCAGTGGTGTCTGAGACATTACCTTTGCATTTAAAATTTTGGTCTTTGATTATAGCGCCCTCATCAGATATCCCAATCCATAGTCCTCCTGCACATAATCTGATAAAAACAGCTATTACACTGTGATTTCATACAAGGGAGAAGTGCATTAGGTTGAGGAAGTTGGTTGAGAGAGGCTGATGAGCTCTGAATAGTGTTGCTTGTGTGTACATTATTTGGGTGCTGTGGCTTTGACCCTTGCTTGTAATGTTGGCAATCTGGGAATTTAAGCTCAAATTCAAACTCATTCTACTGCTGCACTCATTATAAGTTACTCTAGATAACATGCTAAAAGCCTAACATGTCATGTAATATACATTTTATTGGGTGTAAATTGTATGTGTTTCTACCTGCATGGGGTCAGGCCAGGATATCTTGCCATCTAATAGTGCATCCAGCGTATGCCTCATAAGCTCCTCCCTCTCTGGGCTGTCCCCACTGATGATGTAACAGGAAGAGCGAACACATCTGAAGAAGTCCACATTGACAGATGGAGAGGAGGCTCCAGAGGGAATGTAGGCCAGGTCCACATACACACTGACTTCACCAACGGAACTAGACTTAGAGCCTAGCAGAGAAGGGAGAGGAGACTCAGGAGCTCTTGGTGGATTTCAGTGAACGTCCACACATTTAAGTCTACAACAGTAAAGTAAAGAAAAGAGAGAAAAAATATACCAAAGAAATACATTGTACATAGTGTACAGCTCTTACCTGGGCTGGGTGAAGATTTGGCCGGTGTTGTCCGGGTGCTGGAGGAAGGGGTCCGAGTGGAAGAGTGATTATCCCTGCCCCCCTTCATGCCTCCACTTTGCCCCCCTGTCCTGCTTTTCCCTGTCTGTGTGGAGCCTCCCACTGAGCCTGATCTTTGGGAGCCCTCAAAAACCTGGTAAAGAACGAGTAGAGTCTTACACAATGTGAACTCAAACCTAGAACCCACAGCACGATGCTCCAAAACCCTTTTTATTTAACACAAAATGACAAGCTTTCTGGATGCCAGGTCTCCTATTAAATAAAAGTTGTTTTGGAGCATAGACTTTGTGGGTTCTACGTTAGATTTTCCTCAAGTCAGCACTTAAAACAGTATAAGGATAATAATTCAATCCTCAAATATAACAAAAACTCATAATGTGCTTTCTATTCATGCCAGCAAGTAAGTCAGTTTTCTCAAATAGCTGACACTCTTCAGCTCTGATCAAGACTGAACACTGATGAATACCAAGTTTT